>PVLD010006855.1:0-96629 GCA_004027595.1 Dinomys branickii | reverse complement strand
TCTGAAAGGTATAATGGATATTGTGAATGGGAAAGAAACTGTTCAAAGGGAGGGAACAACTTAGATGAGGGAAAAGAGAAAAAGAAAGAAGATAAAAATATGTAATACACACACTTATACACACACACACAGGGTAACTGAGTCATACTACTGACTTCTATTGCTTTTTTGAAAGGAACAGTTAACGCTTAAGTGTTTGGTCAACCTTAAATGCTTATATTTGTTTAACTGAGTGACCAATTTGAGGATAACAATATGTAATACAACATTTATTGTTCATTTTCTGTCACCTTGTATGAAACTCTGTATTACTTGTATTGTTTAGGTGTTGTTTTGTCTATGTCTGTATGTTAATATGTTTTCATACTTTATCTTTAAAAATAAAAAAGAAGATGTGCTGGAGTCAATGTGTATTGGTTTGACCTAAAATAAGAGTCTTTCTGTGGGAGGACACTGACACTCACAAATCATCACAGGTAATGAGTATTATACTCTGCAGTTATCACAAGTAATAGGAGGAAAATATTATTAATTTTCCACTTCATCTTCTAAACATTAATTTTTATTTCAAGAATTCTTTGTAAAACATGCTGAGCAAGTTTAAAACCCTTTCCACTTTGATTCTTTCCTCCTCAAACGATGATAAAGCTTTATACATAGAGATCTTGCTGTTCTTTTCATGCCCTGGGATGAAGAGGACTCTGTGACATTCAGGAAACTACTGCTCTTTAGTCCACGGATTTAGTTGCTACCATAAAGAAATCCCCGATTATCTCAACCCATGGTGACCTTTGAGTTTTCTGCTTAAGATTTTATTTTCTCCATTGGATGAGAAGCTGTCAGGAGGAAGGGTTAGACCTCAGCTGGCTTGTCCAGACCAGTATTGGTCATATTTTACATTCTTTGCCAGTGTCATAGTGGCTATGATCTCACTTTTGTATTTTGTGTGAGAAATAGGAAACTTGTGGGCCATAGGAGACCATCTACTCTGCCCAAGGCACATAGAGATTATGTATCGAGGCGCCTTAAAATGAAGACCAATGGGAAACTGCACAGTATAATGTGACACTTCACTGTCTTGTCACTGGCTCTCCACTGGTCATATTAAAGAAAACTGAGTATAGACCAAAAATGGGGATTATTGTGCCCGCTGGGGAGTGGTGCCGGACTACAGCCACCTTGTGGTAGTCAGGTGGGAACTTCCAGCAAAAGCCTCTCTCTAAAGTAGCAGACAACTTCCGCGAAACGGCCTTTTAAAAAGAGGGGGAACAATTTTTCAACGCTGTCTGTTAATAAGAAAGGTAGTCAGGATTGCATAGTAGATTAGGAATGCAGAGTTACTTGTTCAAAGAAATTTCCACTAGTGAGTGTTATGGTTTGAACGTGTCACCCAAAATTCTGTACTGAAAATTTAATTCACTTGCACCATTATTTTAAAGTGTGGCCAAAACCAAAAAGAATTCTCAAAACAGATGACTTTCTCTTGATGGAGGAACTCTCATGAATGGATAATGTGCTATTGTGAGAGTAACTTAGTTATCCTGAAAAACGGTTGTTGAAAGGGAGCTTGCAATAAATGCAATAATTAGGGCATAGACCCATGGAGAAACATGTGACTATGAATTGGGCCCTGCTTCAATTTCCGCCTTTGGGATACATGTGAGAGCATGAAGTTCTCTGCCCCAACTTCTTTCTTAATCTCCTAGGTCACAAGTTCTGACACAGTGAGAGTACAGGGTAGAGGGAGGATGTGCCCTATACTGTGAGATACAAGAAAATAATGTCTGCTCTTCTCTGGTGGCCACCATCCAATGACTGGAGGTTAAGAGTTCCTAAAATCACAATTTTAAATATGATATACAGCACAGAACAGGACTGGATTAGGAGCTTTATTATTGGTGCACTTGTAAGGATGAGGAAGGGTCTTGGCCCTGACTGAACTGACTGTGTGTAAGAGGTCATTGTAGCAATATGGGGAGCACCGTGGAATACGAGGGTGTGTGAGCAAGTTTCCAGGTGATGGGCTGTGACCAAGCCTGCTTTGTTTCAGACCGCTTCCATACGTGAAGTAGTTCCCTACATCGTAATATTTCCAAGGACAAAGATGGCAATGCCATAAAGATAAATACAGGCCATCAGGGAAAGCCAGATAAGTATATTTTGTCCCTCACCCCTGGGGGTTTTCCGGCCATACATGGCTACTCTGGTCAGTCCCACAGAGAGTGTGCTGGATAACTGAGCATTCCAGGCTCAGTGCAAGGCCCAGTGAAGCAGCTTCTTCATATTCTGTACATGATGCTTTTTTCCCTATGCTTGCCTTTAGGGCTGGGAGCCTTCTTTCTAAAAATAAATTCTTTTTTTAAGGAAACATTTGGTTCTGAGCCCTCATTAACTCTTGTTTGTTGAAATATGTCTCTTTTGTCACCTCTACTTGGGATTTAATTTAATCAAATTCCCTCATAAGTGATTCAGTTACTAAGCCAGAATTGTTTAATTTAGACAATGAAAGAAAATCTGGCTGATCTCCAGGAAATGTCTATAAATTTACTTTTGTGATAGAGAAGAGGGAAGAAGCGCTCCGTAAAGATGAGGTCTTCATGCAAAGTTCCCAGTGATACTGAAAATCCATGTTTTCTTTTTGACATTTTGAACACTTCTTCCCTGTGACTGCTGTAGATAACAGGGACATTGGTAGTTTGGTTTGGTTTGCTTTCCTTGTGTTTCAGGGTTTTTAACATTGTAATCACCATCTTGATCACTGAGCTACAACCCCAACCCATGATCATAATTCCTGCAGATTATATATTGTGGGACTTGCCTCTTCCTCAAAAGTTATCGCTGCTTCCTTTCCCCTGTTTTATGACCTTGTGATATCATAGAAAGAGAATACCCTGGATTCCAGGGGCCTCTAGATTCCCATGACTCTTTCTTTCTTTGTGAGTGTGTCCCAGATTTTTTATGAACTTGTCCCGGGTTTCTGTCATGTAAAGTTAATATGTCTTGTCTTCAAAAGTTTATTGAGTTACTATGAGATATGAAAACTAAGTGTCTTTCTGAATATATATTTATGCTTGGGAAAAGTTTCTGTTTTTAAACTCAAGGAAAGAAGGATTCTATATAGTTGAATTTCTCACATTCCCAAATATAACCACATTTTTGACAGGCTTAGATGTGAACAACCAGAATGTTTAATCTCAAACTGCCATTTGTGTAAAGGATGAAATGTGATATGATTAAAATATGTGAATGCTCATATTTATTTAAAACATTATGATAAAAGACTCATTGTCATTGATCACTCTCAAAATACTCCCCCCACTTGGAACACACTTGTTCTTTCCACTTTCTAACCAGTCCTGTGTCATGTCTTATTTGAGCTGTCTGGCTCCCTTGATTTCCTCAATCGATTCAGAACATTTACTTTTCATGGATTTTTAATGTTGAGGAAAAGCTACATGTCCCATGGTGCCAAATTCTGTACACCTTAATGTTGTGCAAGGCTGCCTTTCTGCTTGAAAGCACCACAGAACCATTCATATACTTTTGACCACACCTATAAAGAAAAGATTTTTCAAATCTTCTGAAGTTGGCTATAATAAGAGGTAAGAATGTTGGGAAAAAGACAGGGTAATTTGAGGAAGATGAATGGTAACAGGTCTTTTATTATAATAGATGTTTAAACATTCACCATATATTTTGATCATGTTGCATATATTATAATGATAATAGATCATTTAATGAAGTTGGCTAAATGAGTTGCCTCAAGCTTTACATGAGACACTGTGACTCAGGTATTTTTACAAATAAGTCTACCGTGTCAATTCAAGCTTCAATTCCACCCTCTGATAATATTCTTGAGACCTATCTTTATCCTAAAATCTCAAAGCCCGCTATGTGATGGTTTTAAATAGGTCAGATGTAGGGCTTTGTCTGAAACTTCTTATTCCAGCAGTTTGTGCCACTTAACCAATGGAAAGGCAAGGAGACATCAATTTATGACCCAGCACTTCCGGTAACTGAGCAGGGAAAGGTAAAGGGAGCACAACTGTCCTTTCTAAGAGTTCAGAACATGAGTGGGCTCCTATCTCTTTCCTACACTGTTGTCTTTTCATTGCATTTTTCAGAATTCTCTGTACCCTCACAGACGCCACTAAATCCAAGGGTCTGTAGGTTATGTCTCTTTCTACAGTGTTCACAGTACTGACGCTGCACACAATTTGTGCTAGTGAGACCCTATGTCTAAAAGTGTGGGTGTTAGTTCTTTCAAATATCAACTGGCTTTTGAGCTAATTTTGTGAACCCAAATGTGGGGAGTTTGGTGAGCTACTAAAACATGGGCATTCTGGTGACATTTTCTGAAGTTATTCTGACCATTGCCTCTAGTACAATAGATTGATTTTTCTTATAGATAAAAAGTGCTGTGGACTAAATGGGCAGAAGATAATTACAGATTATCTTATAACCTAATAGAGTATAGGTGCTGATACAGACTGGTGCTAATACGGATGATATTAGCTATAGCCCCTTAATTAGCCAATGCAAAAAAAAAAAAAACACCCTCCTGTTTTCACTTTGCTGTGGAAGTAAGATGAAAGTTGTAAATTCTTTGGTGACTGCTGACTTCTAGGTCTTAGGGAACAGTAACTACTTAGGGATGATTTATAAACATTGGCATTGTCTACAGAGATATTTAGGGAATCACTAAAATCACAAAGGAAGATGTGGTCTTTTATTGGGGGATGGATAAGCTGGACCTATTTCCCTTCCCATTTGTTGTGTATTCATCTTGCAAAACAATAATTTCCTGGGACAACTACTTGCCAGACTATGGCTCAAAGAGCATGTTGTCCTATGCTGGTAAGACTTCTCTAAGTGTTTGAAGGTAAAAGAAATGTTTAGTCTTTTGTATGTATCTGTACTCTAAGATCAGTATTTTCCCTCTGCTGGGTCATAGATGTAAGCAAGAATCTTCCTTGTTGTTTCAGTGTGTCCTGCAGAATCACCAAGGAGAGAAGTGAGAAAGAAGAAAGAGGAGAAAGCAGAAGTGCCCTCAGTAATTGCGGAAATACCGAGAGTCCCCAGATTGGAGCACTGAGGTCTGTCCTCTTGCACTATCTGTTTGAGAGTAACTGAGCCTGTAATGAGTCACCTGCCTTTCAATCCAGCCAGGAGAGAGCTCACAAAAAAGAGTACAATAGATATTTCACAACTCTCCAAAATGTTCTGTTTTACAAGGAAATTTTTGTTAAGTTTCTGGTTTATTTCACTGTTTTATTCAACCCAGATCTCAGTGTGATCTCCTCCTCCCAGGTGAAACCACAGGTGAATGACAGGCCATCTTCTACTGCTAAAGCAACTGTGGAGTCATTCCTACAGGGGAAAGAAGTCATGATCACTCTAGAACTAAGCAATATCTGAATCCAAAAGGACAGCTTTTCTTTCGATCTGTTCGGGATGGCCCTGTAGCAACATCACTTGAGGATTTGGAAAAGTCTCACCAATCCATATCATAAAACCTCAGGAAGACTAGTCTGGTGAGAATACCAAGAGTAAGGGGAGAAACTCAACTGGTGGAGAGGTTATCCTTGATTTTAACGGGGCACCTCTACAAGGGCCAGGACTAGAGATTGGGTTACACCAGCAGAGGCATTATCAGTTTGGAAGAAATGGAAAAGAGATGGGATATAATAGATTATTTGAATTCTTGGGTCTTTATCTTGGAAAAATAAAGATATTTGACTACAAGCATTCCTTAACCTTCAAAAAAAGAAACCAGAAATAATATTACCATCTGATATCAATGTGTTATTTCTGAGTATATATTCAAAGAATTAAAATCAGTATGTCAAAGGAGAAATCTATACTCATGTTTACAGCAGCACTATTCACAATAGCTATAATAAAGAATCAAGCAAGGGGCTTTCATCAAATAAATATAATGTGACATGAAAACACAGTGTAACATTCTTCCATCTTTAAAAAAAAAGAGAGACCTTGCCCTTTGTGACAGTGTTCAAATGAAATAAACCCAGCACAGAAAGACACATAAGATAAAATCTCGCTTACATGTCAAGTGTCAAACTGGTGAACTCATAGACTGGACCAGAGTGGTGGGTACTAGGGATTAGAGGGGATACCAGGGAGATGTTGGGCAGATGTACAAAACATCAGTTTCATAGGAGGAATAAGTGACCATGTAAGTAATGCAAGTGCATGCAAGTGGGGAGTGAAAGTGATAACATGTCAACTTTCTATTCTACTAAGAGGAAGAAGCCGCTGAACAGGATCTCACTGTGGCCATGTTAGACTAATCACCCAGCGTTTCCAGATTATTTGATTTTCAAGAGAACCAGAAATTTAGATACCAGTGGTAGTTCAGTTAATTGTTCAAAGAAAAAAACATTTAGAATGACAAAAGTAAACTATTTAAGAAGCAATTAACAAAAATATTAGAAATGTTATAAAATAACTTGAAACAGAGCTTTGTACACACTTCTTGAGAGTGTCAATGAGTCCAAACATAGTGGAATAATTTATGGAGGTTGCTCAGAAAACTAGAAATGACATTACCATATGTTAGCAGCGTGTTATTTCTTTCCTTTTTGGATAAGATTGGCTAGAGGCTTATCAATTGTATTTATTCTTTCAAAGAACCAACTCTTTGATTCATTAATTCTTTGTAGTATTTTCTTCATCTCAATTGCATTTATTTCTTCCCTGATCTTTATAATTTCCTCCCCAGAGAGAATGGCTATCACCAAGAAGTCAACCAATAACAAATGCTGGTGAGGCTGAGGAGAAACCCTTGTCCACTGCTAGTAGTAGTGTAGACTGGTGAAACCACGGTGGAAATCAGTTTGGAGATTCCTCAGTAAACTAGGTCTAGAGGTCCCATTCAACCCAGCTATTTCTCTTTTGGGTATTTTCCCAGAAGAACTGAAAACATCATATCACAGCAATATATGTGCACCCATGTTCATAGCAGTGCAATTTGTAATAGTTCAATACTGGAAGCAACCGAAACGCCCATCCACTGAGGAATGGATAACAACATTGTGGTATTTTTACATAATAGAACATTGCTCAGCTATAAAGAAAGATAAACTCAAGGATTTTATAGGAAAATGGACACAGCTAGAGACCATGCTCATAAGTGAAATAAGTCAGAACTGCATGTGTAAACACCACTAGTGTAAGAATGTTTTGAAAGAACCTGAAAGAGTGAATAAAATCTAGGCGGTACAATAGACATTGTGAAAGGAAAGGAAACTACTCAAAAGGAAAGAACAACCAGGATGAGGGAAAAGAGAAAAAAAAGAAGGGGGGAATATGTATGTATGTATATACAGGATAGCTAACATAGTTGTACTACTGACTTTTATTGCTTTGTTGAAAGGAACAGTGAATGTTTAAGTGTATGATCCATCTTACATGTCTGTATTTGTTTATCTGAGTATTCAAATGGGAGACATAAATATGTAATACAACAACCATTGTTAATTTCCTAACACCTTGTCTGAGATTCTGTACTGCTTGTACTGTTTTGTATTATTTTCTAAATGTATATGTCTTTGTTAAGATGTTTTCATTCTTCTATCTTTAAAATAAAAAACAATTAATTTTAAAGTCAAAAGACTCTAAACTTGATATTCAACAAAAATCTAAGCTTAGTATTGAACTACTTTAATGTTATCTTCTACTTCGCATGGGTAAGTTAATTTTTAGTAATATATAAACTTACTCCATATTAGCTATGTAGAAAAACTATAATTTATGCACCACTTCAACTTCCACAATACCTTTCTAAGGAGTGGGGAACTAAACTATTGTGACTTTTCCCCTTACTGTATCAAGTGATGTTATGAATTTTATATCAGTGAACATAATTATAGTTACCAAAAGTAGCTAAAGAACTAATAAGAATCATGCCTTGTAAAGTCAACCATATATTAACAGATCCTTCACCATTATTAACTTTCCATTTCTTGAAAAATTTTTTTAATATAAGCAAAAAAACATGGAGTATATGCAAGTAAGACATCAAATGAAAAGACATCATATTTTACTTAAGAAACCCTAAATGATTCAGATATTGCAATCAGAAATTCAAACTTAAGAATAGAAAGTTAATACAAACTCAAATTAGTAATAATTTTTAATTTAATTCTCTTAAAAGTTTTGCAGATAGTGTGAAGAAGTCACATTCATAGGTTTAACTTTTAAAGTTCACCAGCAGTCTTCAGAACACCAGGACTCAAAGGACTCTACAAGTGCTGCTGCAAAGGTCAAGGGAAGGGATGCACTTCGGCTCCATTCAGTGGGTCTTCACAGAGATATCTTAAAGGCTGAACAAAAGTCATAAGTAAAAGAATGTTATTTTTCTCTTTATATTATCAATAGATGAATACATTATAGTGTAATACACACAACCTTGCTTATATAAAAAACATACTACGCATTATGAGCAGAAATGCAATATTTTGAAAGTGTCAGTGTATGTAAGAATCACTTGTATACTATGGAACTTGGCATTAATAAAGGTCATTTTTCATGGGATTCTGAAGTAGTTATAAAGTATTATTTGACATTGTAAGCCAAAAGTTATTCATAGTACTCATTTTATAATGCTGTTAGAAATATATATCTATATACAGACATATGTATATGGTCTAGTGTAATTTGTGACATACTTATTTTACATGTGAAATGCAGCCAATGACATATCATATAAGTAAAAACACATTACATATTTATGACAGATCTTTCCCTTTTTAGTTGCCTAAATCATAATTTTTCCAAGCATTACACCATTAACCGACACTTTATTTTCAGTATTTTTGCCATTACTAACAGCATTGCAAAAATAAAACTTTAAAGGTATGTTTTTACTTTATTTGTATGGAAAAACTCGCAAGATTAGAATGGTTGGGTCAAGGGATCTACGAGGCCTTTCATTATTGTTGTTGGTATTAGTAGTAGTAGCAGTATTACTTTGTTACAAATTACTAGATTGTTTCTCCAAAGACTAATACAACTCTTCCAGTACTGGTATTTGAAATAAACTTTTACTCTGTATTCCCACTAACAATAAATTGATGCTATTTTAAATTTTTGTAGGCTAGTCTATGTAAAGTGATACGGAAATTTTACCCATAATTTGGATTTTTCAGACATACTGATGAATTTGTGTATTTTAGATATGTTTATTTGCCATTTGACTTCACTTTATGTAAATTTTCCTTCCACAATTTTGTTCAGTTACACATTGGATACTGTGTGCACACACATGAATGTTACTCATATAGTAATCCTTTTTACATTATATGCAGCTTATAAGAATAAAGGTAACTTTTCATTTTATACACATGAATACTTTACATTTCAATGTTTTTGTTATTGTTTTTTGCAGTGTTGGTGACAAACACTAGATTTCATATATTTATTTTTCTTGAAACTGCTTATTGAACCCAGGGTCTTCCAAATGAGCTATCTCCCCAATCCTTTTTAAATTTTTTATTTTGACACAGAGTCTTGCAAAATGGCTAAATTGCTCAGATGGGTTCATACTTGGGATCCTGCTGCTTCAGTCTCCCAGAGCTGGTATTACTGGGGAGCATCACAAACTGGTTTACCTTTTGTATATTTTTAGGAATTCCAGCTTTAACTGTTTCTCTCAGTCTGTTATTTCTTATATGTCATTCATATAAGAAAGAATATATGTATTTTTTCTACAAAAAACCCTTACTTTTTAATCCATTATTTATAGTTATGTAGTCCTTCCTTAGTTATCTGTTTTTAAAAATAGAAAGTATATCTACTAAGTCATTTCATGAATTTTTCACCTTTTTGCACAGGTTGCATTTTTCTCCATTTTCGGGTTTCATTTTTTCTTTTGTGATACTTTCATCATAAGTACAGTCAATATATGCTTTTGAATTTAAAAAATGTTCTCATTTCAGCACATCTATTTAAAATCTTCCTCAAGCTTTCCAGGCTAATTTTCCATATTCCACTATCTCCTAAAATCTTTATCATAGTATGCATTACACAATAAAGATGAATCATAAGCCTTCTATTTTTGCTGACCATGGTTGCTGTAATAACCCTAAAATATTTATTCACTTGTTATCCAGTTTTTCCTTAGTTCCTTGGATGTGCCATTATTATTGCTGAGCATAAATATGCAACTTACAAAAGGATGAGTCACATTTGCCAAAACCTCTCATATATTCTGACTGTGGGTATGCAGTTACACAAAAGCACAAACACACAGAGGGAAACTAATGTGAAAATTCACTGTTTCTGTGCAGTGACAGAGAAACTCTCCCTCCTCCAAAAGGACACACCTGTTTTAAACAATAACAAATACATTTCCTTCCCTTACCTCACTGGGTTATAAACTCCCATTCTCATCACTGTGGCTCAAAGAAGCTTCTTTTTCTATTTCAAAACAGAGAGATATTTCGACACGGAAATTAGTCCTATATTAAAGCCACATGAAAAAAAAAAGCCACATGACTCATCAGAGTGTTGTGGGAGGAAGAAAATAATTATTGGGAAATACAGCACACCGTCCTTCCCTCAAGTGCCCAAGAAGCACTACGAGCCTCTGAGCCTGTCCACACAAAAAGGCAAGCAGATGCAGTGCAAGGCACTGAAAGTCTTTCCTAGCCCTTACATATATTTCCTAAAGTAGCAATGACAAATACCAAATCCTTCCGGTTGAACAGTGGGGCGAGCCCCTCTCACAATCTAAGGCACCTTTGTGCAGTAAGAGCCATGGGCACTGTGCTATTTCGCCCCACCCACACCGTTATCCTACCCAGACAGACTCAGTGCCTTGGTGCTAGATGGAAGTTCAAGGAAAGAAAAGGAAGCACTACAGAATGAGAAATAAGACCATTGATAGTGATGGATCCTCTTGGAATAAAGGTATGGAACATTCAAGCTTTTACATTTTCAGGAAAAATAGAACAATATATCAAGTTGAGGAAACACAATCAAAAGGAAGTGGCAAAGGAAGAAACTGTAAAGGAAAATGTAGGTCAAAAGACACAAAACATTGGAAATACAGGCTCAGCAGGTCTAGAGAACTGACACGCACCAGGAGCCCAACTGCCACACTGCCCAGTTGCGTATATGATTCCTGTGAAATGAGTTGACTTAACTGTTCCTGTGCCCCAAATCCACATGAATCAATGAATACTGCAATCTGCTTCACAACATAGTACTATCTTTTTGCATCCCATAACATCACGTTGTATATGTTAAATATACACGATAATTATTCCAAAACAACAAAAAAGTAAAGTGTCAACCAGGTTTTCTTTTGGAAGATTAACTTTTGTTTTAATAAAATGAGGGTTACGTCATAATATTCTCCTGCCTGGTTGTTGGTACCTGTGTCAGAACGATAGCTTTTCCTCTAATTAATCTTCAGTTCATGACTATCTTTTCTCCCTTAAATGCGCCCTAAACTTCTTATTACAGGTTTTGGATCTTTCCCCACTGTTCATTAAAGTAGAATATTCAGTCTTGGTTGCAGGTGCCAGGCAGACAGCCTCCCACCCCGCCTGCTATAGACTCTCAAAGAATGCACTGACCAGAGGAAGTGTGCAGGTCCAGATCATCTGCCCTCCGGCTCAAATCCATCTCTTTGTATCGAATGTGGTGAACAGAAAATTCTCCTCTTGAGAAAACTGACAACAGAGGTCCTAGGTTACAGGTTAACAGACCACACAGTAAAACTTCTCCTTTCTGAGTTCTTTTCTCGGCAGTGCAAAGGTGCCTAAGCCTTACTCAGCCTGTTGTTGCCCTGCTTTCCCCACAGAATGCTACACACTTGAATCAAACAGGCACAAGGTTTAATCACCCCTGTGGCACTATGTAACAACCAACCTTCCCCACAAGGAGACAATGAGGCCTTTATAATTTGCTACAGGGTTTTCTAAATCCTTCTAAAAACATTTCATTTTTCTTCCAGCTCATAATAAAGCCCTTTTCATCTCTCCTGCACACTGTTTCAAAATGCTATTCCTGTCAGTGCTGTGGACCTCCTTCAGTCTTTCGTATAGCCTGTTGTCAAAAGTACTTCCTAAAAGCTAGCTTGGCCATTTACTTCCCAACTTGATATTTCAATGACTTTGAATCATCTTACCATTGCACATAGTAGCTTCATAATTTGTTCCACCCTTGTCAGGATCTTCTGCCCTTGACTTTAGAACAACAAACATGCCCTCCTTTATACTCCTTTACACTTTCATATGTGGGTCCTTCCTATGCCCTGGAAGACACCTCACTCACTTCTTTGAACTCTCCCTTAAAAATGTGTTTGAACAGCTTCCTAGAAGTGTCCCACATTCCCTGGCCCTTTCAATTCATTACTTCTCGCACTGATAAATGTATAATGCAGTGTGACTGTTTACATGTTTATCTTTTCAAATAAACTTGAAGTTCCAAGAAAACAAAAAGTTTTATTACCCATTCATACTCCTTCAGAGCCCAATATGTCACTTGGTTGAATGGTAAAAATGTTAATGAGGATATTATATTATGAGCAAATAAGTTTGAGCAAGAAAGACTTCAACTAGGCCATAAATATTGTATTCAGTACAAGGTGCCCTTTGTATAATATCCTAATTAAACATGTACATGGAGCACAGAAATCATCAATGCAGGATAACCTCCTTATCCCCAGTGAAATATTCTTCCCTTTCTTCTGTGAAACTTCTCAAATCTCTCCTAAGCACCTAATTCCTAGTTATTTGAAACTTGAAGCTATTTCTGTAGCAGTTGTTTTCTTCCCAAGAAACCCCTGATCCTGTAGACACATTAGAAAGACCACAATTTGCCTCAGACCTGTGAGTCTCTGTCTCTGTCTCTTCCTCAAAATCCATGTGAGGAGCCCAATGAGAAGCGCCAACAGAATGACTCCAATGGTCACCGAAACAATGAAAGACCTATGCCCTGAAGAACCTGAAAAAGTGAATAAAAATAAGGAGGTATAATGGATATTGTGAAACGAAAGGAAACTGTTCAAAAGTAAAGAAAAACTGGGATGAGAGAAAAGAGAAAGAAGGGAAAAATTACATATATATGTATGTATAGGATAGCTAATATAGTTGTACTACTGACTTCTATCACTTTATTGAAAGGAACAGCTAATGATTAACTATTTGATCAATCTTGCCCGTCTGTATTTGTTTCCTGAGTAATCACTTTGAAGATATCAATATGTAATACAACAACCATTGTCAGTTTCCTATCACCTTGTCTGAATTTCAGTATTGTTTGTAATTTTTGTGCTGTTTTGTAAATAAAGAAAAGAGAGATGAGGATGTCCAAGCTGAAAGATCTGGATCCTAGTACCTAAACATCTCTTTACTCATTACAGGATCCCTAAAGTAAATCCAAGTCCTCAGAACTCCTTTCAACCTAAATTCTCTGAACAAAAAGGGTGTAGCTAACTGACCCCATACTCACCAACTGAGGCTGAACCTGATGATGGTGATGCTGAAGTTCCTGTACGAGAAAAGAGAAAGAGATGGAATCAGGGAGTAATAGAGTAAATATTTCTCATTCCTTTGGAGAGAAACACCTGGATGGTCTCTCCCCCACATCCTGTGCCAATGCATCCTGCCTTTATAGGCATACCACAATGCCACCCTCTCCTAGCTGCCAGCTGTTCGCAGCTTAGCCAGGTTCTTGGCACTGACCTGGGAGGCACTGCACTGCAGCATCTTCCTTGTGCCCACAGTCACTGTGCCCCCATTGTCCGGTGGGACAGTCCCACAAGGAAGACTCGTTTCCTCTGCACTTCACATGGCTGAGCCATACAGGTCCTGTGCCTTGACCGAAAGCTGCTTCTTTCAGAGCCTTCACAGCCTGGCCACAGCCCAGCTGGCGGCACACCACCTGAGCATCATCTAAGTCCCAGGAGTCATCACACACGGTTCCCCAGGAGCCTTTGTACCAGATCTCCACGCGTCCAGAACAAGATGCAGGTTTCCCTTGATCTTTAAGTCTTACCTTGTCTGAAAAATCAAAGAAACTTGGATTATTTCTGAGAAGATTGATGCTTCTGAAAGATTATAGGAGAAAAGAGATGTTTAAAAGTCCATTTTAAAAACCTTTTAAAAATAATATTTCATATGCAAAAATTTTAAGAAAAACAATGAATGCGGGAAAATGTTTTGGTATCTACTTCTCCAAGAACTAACGTCTGTATATGAAGAACTCAAAGAAAGAGAAAAACCTAGATACCCCAAACTTACAAAACCAGTCAAAACTGGGCATCAAAATGAATAGACACTTCTCAGATGAAGAAAGGCAATGGGTCAATAAGTACATGAAAAAGAGTTCAATATCATTGGCATTTGAGAAATGAAAATTAAGACAATAAGATTCCAGTTCACCCCATCAAGAAATCAACCAATAAGAAATGCTGGCAAAGCTGTGGATAGAGACTGACCTTTATTCATTGTTAGTGGTAATATAAACTGAAACAATCACTATGGAAATCAGCATAGAGATTTCTTTAAAAAATAAAAATAGAAATTCCATTTGGGCCACCTATTCCTTTTCTAAGTATCTTCCCCAAAGAGTTAATAACATCATACTACAGTGATGTATGTATACTCGTATTTATAGCAGTCCAGTTCATGTTATCTAAATCTTATAGATAGCCTATATACTTCTCAGTGCATGAACAGATAAAGAAAATGTATTTATAAACAATGGAGTACTGCTCTACCATACAAAGGAAAAACTTGAGGTGTGTGAAGGAAAATGAATGCACTGTGAGATCATGATGCTTAGTGAAGCCAATCAAATGCACAAGTTTAAACATTGCATCGTTTTCCTTCTATTTAAGTTCATATATAAATAAATATGAAATAAAAGGCAATCGTAGGAAAAGAGACAGATGGAGAAAGGGAATTGTACTCTAAGTATATTTCTGCTGTTGATTTCTAGCTTCATCTCAATACGGTGTGAGACCTCACTTTGTAGCACTTCCACTTCTTTCAATGTGTTACGGTCTTCACTGCTGCTATGAGCGTGGTTTCTCTGGGTGAATATTTCTTATGATTTTGAGAGGACTGTGTGCTTTCCAGGTTTTACAGACAGTGTACTGCTCAATTTGAGGTAATACGTTGCTGATTTTGACTTCCATTGCAAATCTTTGTACTGTCTTTAACAATTTGTTAGCAATTTTTGAAGTTGCTTTGAAATTTTCAGTGATAGTTGTAGGTCTACGATTTTCCCTTTAGATTCATATTTTGCCTTATGTAGTTGGGTGCTTTGTTTAGTAAAATATGCATTAACTGTTGGTTCTTATTGGAGAACTGCTTTTTATTTCATTATATAGTCACTAAATCCTTGTTTGTTTTGACGTACAAGTTAAATAGTGTCGAATTTACATAGTTTCAGCATGTTTTGTTGAGTCAGTGGTAGACTAGCATGTCTATCTCCATACCATTCTATTTGACCTGTGCTTTTACTTTTACCTTACAGTAGTTGTGTCTTTTGAAATATTTGTATGCTCTTTAAATTGATATAAAAAAGGCAATTTATAAATAAAATAGACAAGCAGCTGGGAAATCACCAAGTAGATTCAAGTTTAAGGAAGAATGAGAAAATACTGCAGAACTGTTTTTTTCTTCTTGTAGCAAGATAATATTTGAATAGTATTTGGTAATATGCAGTATGCAGATAGAATAGGAATTACTTGGGAGTTTATTCATCCTGCTTACTAAGGCCAAATAAGGTAGGGTGTTGTGGGAATAGGAATGTAAAACCCAATGTGCTTTTCAGGTGACGGTAGAGCTGTAAGATTACATTCAGTGGGGACAAGAGCAAGAGAACACTCACTGTCACATGTGATCCAAGTCTCTTCGGTGGGGCTGGCCAATCTCTGCTTCCATGGAGAGGATGTGCACTGCCACAGTGTGTTAGGTCCTACTGGACACTGAACCTTGTCCACCCACATGAACCTGGATGGTGTTTTGTCTGAAGATGCGGGCTCGATGGTTCCATTGTCTCCACAGTTGAGGTGTTTGCACACAACTCCTACGGTGGTCTGGGACATGTCACTCCTGCCAATGCTGCCCCATGCTCCACCGTAAAACACTTCCAGACGTCCTGAACAGGGGCCCTTGCTGCTCTCCCCTGTGAGACTCAGAGACATAAACTCTGAGGTGAAATACAGAGTTAGTAGGTAAACACCTCTTGAGATTTGGAAGAATCCCTCTCTTTACTGTGACATGAGAAGTTTTTTTAAAAAATAGATGCACATTGTCAAATACTAGTATTTGTTCAGTAACTTCTGGATAATATAGTTGATATTAGCAAAATACAGTATTTATTCTACCATATTTTCTGACTTTCTAGTCTTTTCTTCTTTTTTTTCTAGTCTTTTTAACTATGGATCTTTTTTACAATGCTGCCCTTCATGTTTTCCAGATCCAATTAAAACTTCAGAGCTTTCCTTTAATTACATAGTTTGGATTTTCTTACTAACTTACTATCATCTTAGCTTCAAGGATCTTATTCTGTTCTTGTTTACTTTTAATCGATACATAAAAGTTGTGCGTGCTTTGGGGGAGAGTGTGATAACAAATGTGTATATGCTTTATGATCAAAATGAAGTGTGCAACAATTCATGTTCTCAAGTGTTTATCACATCTGTGCTTGTTTCCCTTTCTTTTTTTGACAATAGTGTTTGACAGTTAAAATTTAGTGAGACATAGGCACTAAAACCAATATTCTGCATCCACTGTCTTAAAATGAAATACAGTAAGTCCCCAGCCGACTAAAACTGGGGTTGTAAATTCACAGATACGAATGGACCTTGCCTTGTGAACATTTGTAGATATGAATGAATCATGAATGTAGCTCCCATATCTGCTGGACACTGTCACAGTTGTGCTGTTGTGTGCTTACTGTACAGTGGGATAGAGTACTGTTGTGTAGTACATTCTGCAACTTACTGTACTTGTGTGTTGGTTTTTTATGCTTTACCTTGTATATTTTTGTCAAAGGTATATAAGACTCATTTTGTTGGACTTATGAACCAATCCAACTTAACAAATGTTCTCTCATGATGAAACTCATTTTTCAATTGGGGACCTGCTGTATTTCCTTTACTGAAACTTCAGATTTTTTTGTACATGTCCTATACTAGGTTTATGTCATTAGCTAGGAATCAGTTATTCTGCCTGCAAAAATTGTACTCAACCATAGTATTGTTTTTCATTGTGTATTACAACTGAGGATATTTTTTCTACTTCACACTAACTTCTAAAGCTTATTATGTATACAAGGCAAGGGTGGTGACCTCTTAAAATAGTTCTTGGTGGTATGAGGAAAAAAATCTCATCTCATCATACAGCTACTTAAGCATGACGATTATCTTTGTTTCTTTAGACTAATTCATAGAATATATTTTTGATCCTATTAATCTACTTTAATACTATTGTTTTTATAAGTGTTGGGTGCTAATTCTTTTTTACTATCTAGTTCTATATCTAGTCATAAAACAATTTTAATATTAAAATCTTCATGATATCTAAGCTTTTTCTGGATTTTGCTCTTTATAATATTATATTAGCTTGCAGATAAGCCAGCACTAATTTGTCCAACTCATTCACACTCCTGGGATCTTAACTCTGGCAACTGTCTCTTTGAATATGATTTTTCAGGGAACTCTTTAAATTACTGTAATTTCCCTCACCAACCTTTCTCACAGCTCAGTCTTGTGCTTGTAAATGTGACCAGGGTTATGTGTGAAATTTACCTGAGCAGATAACTCCTGCATCCTCTTTATGCCTGCAATTATGCTGACCCCAGCCATGGGAATGGCACTGCCAGATATGTGCTTCTTTTCCACTGCAGTTTATCTCATCAAGCCAGATAGGTCCTGTTCCTTCCCCAAAATGAGCAGCACCAGTAGCGTTAATGGCCACTCCACAGCCCAGTTGCCTGCACAACACGTGAGCATCATGCAGATCCCAGCTGTCATCACAGATGGTGCCCCAGGAGCCCTCATGGTGGATCTCTATTCTCCCAGCACAGCGACCGCTGCCATTTACCAAGCGAATTTGACTGCTTTCTGGAAAAAAGAATGAAATGCTAATGGAAAGCCTTCTTAAGGAGTGTGATCATTTTCAAGGTTGGCCACTGCTTCTTACCTAGGCAGGGAACAGCACGTTCTTGTGGAATGGCAGGGCCAGTTGGCTCCAGAGAAGATGAGTTGCAGGGCAAAAACCTGTGAGACTGGTTTCCTACAAACACCAAATCGCTCCATCAATAAGATGCAAAAGGTCAGAGTGAAGAATGGGCATCCATTGAAATGTTACGTAGAGTGGAGGCCAAACATGCTTTTTAAGAGAGGGGAAGGCGGGTTGGTCAACAAGGCTGGGATGAAATCAGATGCTTTGAAAGGTGAGTACTAGATAGCAATGAGGCTCATGAAAACTAGGTACTCAACCTCTAAAAAGACAAAGGAGGTTAATATTCTGACACATTCCTTATCACCCTCAAAATGAATGACTCTTTTTTACTTTTCTTCTTTGTCACTGTAGATACACCTAGTCACAAGGCATACTACCCTGGGAGGTGCTCATCACAGCCTGCTCTTCATCCTCTTACCTGAGCAAATGACAGAGGCCACTTGAATTTCAGAACACAGTGACGCACCAAAAGCAGTTACAGGACAGTCTCCCATGTGCACCTCAGTCCCGTTGCAGCGGAACATGTGCCTCCAGATTGGGCCACTTCCCCTTCCAAAATGTGCTCGTTCTGGGGTAGAAATGGCAAGTCCACATTTCAGCTGCTGGCATAAAACGTGGGCATCTTTCATGCTCCAGTGAGAGGTGCAGAGGGATCCCCACACTCCATGCACCTTGAGCTCCACTCTCCCCTCACACGAGGACTTGCCATTGACCAGGCGAACTTCTGTGTATCCTGGGAGGAGACAGAGCTTTAGAAAGATGGCTGTGATAACCTAGCCCTTCTCCCTTCCAAGCATGAGAACAAATTGAAGAAGCTCTCAGGGTCTCACTTGAGCAGACTACACCAACTTCTCTGTTTTGGCCACAAGTCCCATCTTGGCGAGGTGCAAGTGGGCAGAGTGAAAGATGAGACTCGTTTCCTTTGCATTGAAATTCTTCAGCCCAGAGATGTCCTTTCCCTTCTCCAAAGTGAGCTCCCCCGAGGATGGAGACTACCGAGCCACACTGAAGTTCTCTGCAGAGGACACTGGCAGCCTCCAGAGACAAGTCCGAATCACAGACAGAGCCCCACTGGTCCCCGTGCTTCACTTCAACACGACCAGAGCAAGGAACTTCCCCTTCGACCAGCCTAGGCTCCCTGTGGGCTGTAAAACAATAGCATTTCAGTGAAGAAATAATAATGTCTATACTTTCATTATGGAGTAAGAAGTGGGGTAAAGAGAGGAGATGGTGGACCAGAGCATGCAGTGATCTCCCACACTTTAGCCTAGAGGTGAGCATAGAAAAGTCTAGATGTCCCCATTCCTCATTAGGCTTCTCCTGGAAAACCAGGGAACTTCTGCTCCTGCTGCCAATTGTTCCCACCCAGAAGTAACTGCTTTTCCTTCTTGCCTTCCCCTCGTGTGTTCACACACAAAATGTATCTAGCTACTGTCTGTCAGTTCTCAACTCACTGCAGTCTGGATTTGGCCTCAACTTATTCTATGGTTCTAATGTAAACTGTTTCAGTATATTCCAGCTTTCAAAATGAACATTAAACTTCTCATTCACATCTACTACACTGGGCATGTTTGGCCTTCTAGTCTCCTGTTTTATCCTTTTTCCATTCTGACCCCCATTCTTCAACCTAATCTTTTGTGTTAAAACTCTTTCTTGAGTCATTGTTCTGGCCTTGATATTCTCAGCTCCACAGACACTCCTCAACTACCAACAAATACATTTTTAGACACATTTTTCTCTTTAGGCTTGGGTTAATAAGTGTGTCTATTTTGACATCTGGAATTTAAGGTACTACAATAATACAGAAAGTATCGTATGATTACCTACTGTATTCTTTACTCAGTTAATAATATCCAAACCAGACTGGAATTACCTATACATGAACCAATTTTGAAGTCATCACAAATTATGGTAACAATAATGATATAGTGAACATTAAGTGAATACCTATTAAGTATGAGATTTTAATAAGCATTTAACAAACATCATGTCAGTTTTTCAAAATACTTGAGAGTACAGGTTTTGGGTTTGTTGTTTTGTTTTGTTTTTGGTTCCAGGAATTAAACTCAAGACCTTGAGCATGTCAGGCAGGCACTGTGCCGCTGAGTTATATCCCCAGCCTGAGAATACAATTATTAATACAATTCCAATTTTACAGACTAGGAGGCTAAGCATAGAGAGATGTGTTAGTTTTCTAAGGTCACACAAAAAGTTAGGAGAGGTCAGAATTTGAAATCAGTCAGTGCATTCCAGAACTTAGAACTTTGAAGCTTACAATGTATATCACTCCTGTGATACATTTCTTCTTCTCTATATGCGCTGCTGTTGTTTCTGTGTTTTGCTGTCATCTGTCATGTACACCTTTGCAGTACCTTTCTGAGTGGGCTTCCTTCCAAGTTCTCTTTCCAAGAAATCTATCCCATGGTCATATATTTTGAAATTTCAAATTTTTTCACATCATTTCCTTGTCTTCAACATGATTCAGTGTTTCCATACCATTGTACTATAACTTATCCTTCTAGCACATATTATTACACACCTACACTATAGTCTGACTTTGTGTTAGGTACTTGAAGACAGGCTAAAAAGTTTGTCACAAAGTTCAATCTATACTCAAAGACAGACCATTTTAATATCATAATTATTACCACTGCAGCTTATACTTGCCACATGCTGTGTGACCCCTGTGAGGTTGCCATTATTGTTACACGAATGTGTTTGCCAGAGTTAAGTGAGATGACAATACAAAATGCCTTAGATTCCCCAGTGTCTCTCAGCTATTGAAATTAAAGAGAGAGGATAAACACTAATTTCTTAGCATCTTTTAATATACTTTGCTGTTTTCTCGGAAGGTTTAATATCCATGACCCTATTAATCATATCCAGTGTTCTAACCAAAAGATATTTGGAAACGCTATAATTCCTCAGGCTTATGTGCCTCTATTGAAGACTTTATCTATACTGTGTGCACCTGCCTGTGAAAGGCTACTTCTTCTAGAGGCTGCTCAATTTCTCAGTAAGATTAGGAGTTTTCCAAATGAAGAAAGTGTAAAGAAGCATTTACATAATATGGTCATGAAATGACATGGTGGAACTGAGGAAATATAAGTCATTTAGTCTAGCTGAAACTTAAAATGTAAAGAAAGTGCACACCTGATATAATAAGTAGAACTCTGACTACAAAAATGTTTTGCGTCAAACAAAAGAACACAGTCGAGATAGGTAATTGTAGGGCTGGGGATATAGCTCAGTGGAGTAAGTGCTTGCCTGGCAAGCACAAGGTCCTGAGTTCAGTCCCCAGTACTGCAAAAAAAAAAAAAAAAAAAAAAAAAGGTAATTGTTTCCCTTAACAAACTCAGAGATAATTTCAATTACTTAGAAAAGGCAAATACTTTTAATAAATGGAATCTATGCAGTGAACATAAATACAGTGCTAACTTTAACATTTAAAAAGGAAACACGATTTAGCGTAACCCTGCTCTCTGGTGCCACTCACCCTTATGATTCCCCTGTTGCAGCACTGTGGCGTGGACACAGCCTCAGCCTTAGTGAGTTTGCTTATTCTGATTTCCCTTCGGATCATATAAATGTAGGTCAAACTGTTCAAGACATGACTATATTCTGTATTACAACACTGTAGAATTCCCCACAATTTCAAAATCTCACCAAATATCTATTATATCCCTTAAAGTTCGTTTGAAATGAAGGTGTTGGTTTTTAGTCACAGCTCAAAGTTTAAAGCAAATGTTTCTTTGGTACAAGACACTTCAATTAGAAATATCTTAATTTCTTGCTCTTAGATTGTTATGTGAGCACGAAATTCTCATAAGGCATTACTGATTGGTATGGAGCTGATACTATTATAAATTTGGACAGCCCTAAAACTTAAATAAAGGCAGTTGCTTAGATCAAGCCTCAGATCAGCTTTTCTGTTTCTTCTGCCTCACTTGAAGCAAAATAAAATACAGCCAATGAAAATTAGTCCAAAAGCAAATAAAAACAGACATTTTTCTCTTCCATGATTAAACCTTGTTTTATCCATGAAAATAAGACATTTCTATAAGTATCCTCATTTTCTTTCCCTAAAAGTATTTGAGTGTAGAACAAAAAAAAGAAATTCTTCTGCTCAAAAAGTAATTTACATTACATTTTCAGTCCTTATGTTATGAATCTGTTAAAACATATCTACTCATATCATGAGTTGGCTACCTTATATTGATCTGTGTACATGGTCAGAATATTGGAAGCTAACTCCTTAAGAGGTGTATTTTTCTGAAAAATTGTACCATAGCATTTATTTTATATAGAAACCATTAAATGAATTTGGCAGCCAAAATTATCTACTTTAATTAACAAATGAAACTTTCACCCGGCATGGTAGTGCATGCCTATAATCCCAGCACTTGGGAGGCTGAGGCAGGAGGATCATTGTGAGCTCGAGGCCAGCCTGGGGTGCAAAGTGAGCTCAAGGCCAGCCTGAACTGCCTAGTGAGACCCTGTCTCCAAAAGACAAGATAAATAAACAAAATAAATGGATAATGCAATGAAAAATATTAAAAAATAAACTTTCTCCTGGCAATGTAACTAAATTTATTTTTTCTCTTAAAAAAAATGAACAAATCATAATTATAATAAATAATTAGAATTCTCTTGTTCAGCAACAGATAAAATATACAGTATTATTCAAAGAAGTATAAGTACATTTTTATCATTTGGTTTTTACAACTTGGAACCAGCCATATTGAAAAAATACCGTAAGTATCTTATTTCTAAATTGAGCCTTAGCAAACAATGAAATTGATGGGCCACATATAAGCTTAATGAGTACCTCTAAAAAAAATGAGAATTTAAGTTTTGTGTTGTTTCTCAGGTCTAAGTTTAAAATGACCTTAAGGTAGTGGCTAATAATTAGGAGAAAGGGACTGATCTCAGTATAGCTTGACCTATGCAAATATGCCCTGTGACTGTAGTTGCTTTCACAGGATGCTGGTTTAAGACTACAAACCTACTAAGCTAGGAGAGAATTGTTTTACTGCCTTTAGGTAGGTGACATCAGCCAATGATAGCTCAATTTTTGAACCAATCCAAGGTTTTAGAAACTCATGCCAGCAGAAATGAAGTTGCAAAGATGCGTCCCCTCAGCAGATATGCAGATGAAACTACACATAGATGTGAGGACAAAGATCAGTGTCCCCGGAAGAACTGCCCCAACTACAGCACCTGTACCTACTAAGGACAGGGGACAAAGAATGCCTCAGAAAACGGAACCTACAATTCACACCGCCTTCCCATGGAGCTCACACAGCTACAGGGGAACTTGTCACACCGGCCAGGCCAGATATGATAATTACTGTAATCAAACAATTCTACATGTTTCTTGGTGACCACAGCTACCAAAATAGCCTTAAACTGCTGATCTATTTGACTTCTTATAAATGATAAAAAATAAACTTTATTTTAGCCACTGTTTTGTTGCCTGTTTGGCACAGCTAAATGTAACATTAATTTAAAATGCAGTAAGCAACAACCATTGTTGATTCCCTGTCACCTTGTCTGTAGATCAGTTTTGATTGTATTATTCTTATGCTACTTGTGTCTGTTTGTTAATATGTCTTCGTTCTTTTACTTTTAAAATAATAAAAAAGAAAAAATTTTAAATGCAGTAGGAAAATACAGAAAACTTTCTAGATTTAGAAGGAAATGATCTGAAATGTAAACATATTTATGCATACACAGAGATATGAAAGCCTCTCAAAATGGCTATATACGGAAATGTATGTTTAGATTTAGCATCACACATTGTGTCAATATATATTTAGTACATATGCTATAAAACATATCACGCTTAACTATCAAATATGTCTACTACAATGAGAGGTAATTCAAATAGATTTCTTTTAAAAATAAATCCAATGCTATGCTGAGTAAAAGTTTTGCACCTAAATAGAACAATTCATAAAGGTCAAAAATGAAAGAATAAAAATCAAAGTGGATGACTCAGAACAAAAAAAAGTCACAGGAATGTGGAAGTTTTAAAATACTAAAATGAACAATTCATAATGGCTACAGGACAATCATATAAAGGATGTGCCGCCGGTTATTACAACTTCGATTCATCAGTTACATGTTGCAGCTGCTGGTGCGCTCAGTGGAAAACCTGTAACCTAAAATCTTTTTATTCATAAAAAATAAAAATCAAAGCTAACTGAACACCTATCTGAAGAATTTAGGGCCCAAACAGAATTTAGAAAATCAGAAGTTAATTCATAGAAAAAAGTTAATGAGTTAGTAAAGAAAGGTGACCTTTTTAAAAGTACAAATGCTGATTCTTTAAAATAAATTAAGTTATGCCAACAATCTTATCAAGTAAATGAAATCAAAAGCAAAATAAATGTATGTAATAATAAGTAAGAACATAAATGTCATAGTTACAGAAGTAATTCAGAAAGCTCTTTACAAATTTCAAATTATGTCAATATATTTTACTAAGTAGAATTTCAATATACAAAAAAAATCCCACTATAACAAAAGAGGGAATATTTATATATGAGTATATTTGATTTTTTTTTACAAAAATATTTCCTAAATGACATGTAAATACCGGAACTATGTAATTTCTGAGGAAACAAATAGCAGAACTAGGGATAACGGTGGAGAAAATATTTCCTCTTTAGGTGATTTTTAAAATACACTTCCTCTTTCCTTTAGATGATTTTTAAAATTCATTTTACTGGTACTCTTTTGACATACATAATGATCACCTTCCTCATAGGAAATTTAAAACTATGCATAATGTATTTTCTCTTTTTTCTCCTTCCCTTCCCTTTAAAGTTTTGTAAAGGCAGTGGGGAAGAAGCACTTATATTTTTATGCTTTGAACTTTAAACCTTGAGAATATACTTCTTAGTCAAGATTTTTAAAAGTAATCTAGCAATTTGAATCTCTGTCTTAAAGGACTGTGAGAGGATAGTGCCTGGCTAACCAGAAGTAAGCACAATGTATAAGTTAAGGGAACAGATCCAGGAGCGAACTGAGCTTGAGAGGCACCTGGGAAGAGCCACTGGTTTGCGGACATGTGGGATGTAACATCTCCCCCTGGTGACTGTGTCTCACAGCTTCAACAGTTTTTCCTTACGTTGTTTTCTTTAATATCTTTTTTACCACGTGAGTAACATATATCAATGTTACTCACTCAATGTAACATATATCACCTGAGAGTTGAAAGGCATCACTTAAACAAAGTTATCTGTTATAATAAATATGATTAGCATAAAATACTAATGCTTATCCACAGCCTAGTGAGCTCACAACTCCCTTTTGAACTTCCAAAAGAGATTGCTGTGAAATACACACATCTGTTCAAAATGAACAAAATTCTGATATATGTGCACCCATGTTTATAGCAGCACAATTTGTAATAGCTAAAATGTGGAAGCAACCCAAGTGTCCATCCACAGAAGACTGGATTAAAAAATTGTGACATTTCTATATAATGGAATATTATTCAGCTATAAAGAAAGACAGTTTTGGGGACTTTGTAGGCAAATGGTCAAAACTGGAGTCCATACTCATAAGTGAAATAAATCAGCGGTACATGTGCAGGCAACAAATTGTATCACTGGTGTAAGAACCTGAGGGTGGGAATATAAACTAAGAGACATGAAGGCAATCTGTTCAAAAACAAATAACAGATGGGACGAGGGAAAGGAGAAAAGAAAGAGGCAAAAATCTATGTATGTATATATGTATATACATATGTGCAGGAGGGCTAACATGGTTCTACTAGTGTATTATATGAATTAATGCTAAGGAATAATTGATGACGGGTTATTCGATCAATCTTGTATGTCTGTATGTGTTATCCTGAGCACACACTTCGAAGATATCGATATGCAAAGCAGCAACTATTGTTGGGTTTTTTTTGTATTTTGCTTTCTGTTTTTTGTGTTTTTCTGTTGTTAAGATGATTAATTGTTTGACCAATTTCGTATGTCTGTATCTGTGCTCATGTATATACACTTCGAAGATATCAATAGGTAAGCAACAACCATTGTTGAGTCCATGTCACCTTGTCTGTAAATCAGCTTTGATTGTACCATTTCTTATGCTAATTTGTGTCTGTTTGTTAATATGTTTTTGTGCTTTTATTTTTTTTAAATAAAATTTAAAAATGAACAAAATTCTTTCACAATAAGAGAGAGGCACTAAGATTAAGTCATATCGGTTTATCCAACATACTTATTTTTTTTAAGTTATTTAGTAACATTCCCATGAAAGACATATTTAAGATCTACTTTAAAATTTTTAATTCTCTTTAATCTTTTGCCCCTCCATTGATCTAAAAACAATTACTCAAATATCAAAATCTGCAAAAATTATTCCAAGATACAAAAAAAATCGTAAGTTTTCTGAGACTCTCACAGTAGAATTTGTATAAGTATTTTCTGGTTTCATGGCAGATCTAGTCATGAAGACCAATGTTTCTTTTCAATTTCAAAAATATTACTAGATGTTAATATTCTTTGAATCAGGCTTCTTAACAAATAGATTAAGTCTTACCTGAGCAGGTAACTTGGGCTGCTTTATCGGGACAGTCCTGTCCACCCCATTGCCAGTTCTTGCAGCCCCAAAGAGAAGTTTCATTTCCATGACAGCTGTGTACCTCTAGCCATGTTTTTGTTGCATTAGTTTTAGAGTACAATACTGAAGATGTTTGAACTGCAGATCCACATCCTAGCTGTCTGCAAACTATATCAGCTTCTTTCAGCGTCCAGCCTCTGCCGCAGACCTTTCCTACAGTTTTCTGAATTTCTACCTCCACTGTCCCAGCACAGCGGCTGCCTCCACCTACAAGTTTCAGATCCAGATCTGATCCATCTGCAAAAGAAACAGAAGTAGACTATGGACTCCTGTCCTGTGTAGCAACCAGAGGATAGTTTCAATCTTCCTCCTCCCCAGATACTAAGACACTGGAAGTTGTTGTTTAACTCTTTCCTTAACACTTTAAGAAACAACAAGTATAAACCAAGATTTTGCTAGAAGTAGTATTGTACATTGAAGGATATTTTAAAATGACAGTGGCTGAGTAACAGGAGCAATTTTTCCATGAAGGTGAGTCCTATAAATGTGTAAATCTCTGACCTGCAGGTGAATTTAGAATTTGAGGTATTAGTCTCTAACATATTCTAAATAATTATTACAGAGAATAGGACAGAACTTCACACTACTTGAATGAAGAATGTGTCAAAGATGCTTCACTGTGGTGATTTCCAACATTTGTTAGGCATTCCCATTGTTTACATCTGAAAAGCCACTCTTACTCTGAAAGTACACAGATCCTTCCCTGGCTGCTTCTCTTCCTGTTTGAACTTACCAGAACATGTCACCCCAGCATCTTCATTATGATTGCAAAAATGTTTTCCCCATTCTTGGTGTCTGCAATACCAAAGAGCAGATTCATGTCCATTACAGTCAACACGGTCAAGCCAAATATTTCCAGATCCTTCACTGGCATTTACACGGCCCGTGGCAGTGATGGCAGTGGGACATCCTAGTTGCTTGCATGTGACAGCAGCATCATCATTGTCCCAGTCGTGGTCACATACTGTCCCCCATTCTCCTTGAAATTTCACTTCCAATCTTCCTGAACAATGAGTAACTCCATCTACCAATCTCAGGCCCATATCTGCTCCCTCTGTAAAAGGAAACTACAAGTTAGTTCTTAGCTACCAAGAATAAAGATGACTATAAATTGCTCAAAAGGAAGAGATATATGTAGAGGCAAGATCATCATGATATACTTACATTGAGAGTTATTAAAGATGGAGGATAGGTTAGGCAGAAAGAAAGAACTTTCCAGTGTAGAGAGCCAGGAATCATTTCTAATAGGAGGTCTAGAGTCTGAATTTTATGTCGGATCTGCTTGTTTCATGATCAGGGTGTTTTGTTAGAATTGTTTATATTTCCTTGTTGAAATACATTTGCATGTGCTTAGGTTTTATCCACAAACTCTATTTTGTCTCAATACTTAACACTCCTTTCTGCTCTGACACATTACCCATCTGTACTGCCTGCTTTATGTCCCATGCCTGCCCTTGTTCTTCCTTCCTTTAAAAAAAGAGCAGATAGAAATGAAGCTTCACCATTGCTCCTTTCACCTCCTCCAAGCAGTATTTCTTAAAGAAAAGACCTTAATTTTGAAGAATATCTTATGATATTAAAATAAACTGTTTTTTCCTCTGCAATATAAAACTTTTGCCATGATTCTTATTTAGTTTGATTCCTCAGCATGTTTGAAACACATGATGAACAAATGAACTGAATCAAAGCCTAGAGAGATGTGAACGAAAAGCATGTCTCCTAACCAAATCCCTGCTAGTCTCTGCAGTTAACAGAGGCCATCTTTCTTGTAGGAATCTCATTCTTTGTGCTTCAGGCTACAGATGGTCATCTGTCCAAGATAAAGTCAATTGAAGAAATAGAGAGAGAAAGAGACGGATGCCAGATGGCATTGTTCAAGCATCTGCACCCACCTCTTAGGAAACGAACTATACCCTCTGAATGTCCCAGTTTTATAAGCCAGTATTCCCTTAGGAATAGGAAACCAAATGTTGGGAGGTTTTGTTTTTGTTTTGATCATTTGAGTCTGTGAATTTATTTTAATGATTTGGGAAGGAGCAATTTAATGTGCCCAAAGAGGAGACTTGTTATTTACAGAACAAGTGAGAGTAATTTACTATTATTTTATGAATATTGGGGATTGAACTCAGGGCCTTTGCCCTGAGCTACATCCGGAGCCCTTGTTGTTTTGAGGGGTTTTTTGTTGTTGTTATTTTGGTTTGGTTTGGATCTTTTTGAGACAGATTTTCATTAAATTACTAAATTGCCTAAACTAGGTTCAGACTTGCAATCCTTGTGCCTCAGTGCCCCAGAGTGCTTGGCTGACAGGCCTGTGCCAACATGACAGTTTGGTTTGTTCTTCAAACTGAAAAAACGCGAATGTCCATTTTAAGCCTCCACACACACCTTCTCTCCTCTTTCCTGCTTCCTTCCCTTCCCATCCCTTTTGCTCTCCTCTCCTCTTCTCTCTTGTCTCCTTTATGTCCCTCTCCCTCATCCTCCCCTCTTTTTTCTCTCTTTCGCCTTTTGCTAAATACTTTCTTCTTTCTTCATGACTCATGGTTTGGAACTTCAAGAACTTCCTTCTAATTTCTGTTCGTGTTAAACCACAAATATCAGAACTAGAACCGAAAATGAAGCAATACTGAGTTGACAAGTATGTTAATTCTACTTTAAGGGCTTAAGCTTTGAAAACTATTTCCCTTTCTTTTGTCCTCTCACAGAGAAAGGAACACTGCTTACCCAAGCAAATCACTCCAGCATCTTCAGAATGACCACAGTTATGCTGGCCCCATCCTCTGTGCTTGCAGGACCAAAGAGCTGACTCATTCCCATGGCACTCAACATCATCAAGCCAGATCGGCCCAGAACCTGCTCCAAACTTTGCTGAACCAGAGAAACCGATAGCACCTCCACATTGAAGTTGGTTACAAACCACAGAAGCATCATCCATGTAGAAGTGGTCATCACACACTGTTCCCCACTGTCCTTGGAATTTGATCTCTACTCTTCCAGAACACCTGCCACGCCCATTCACCAGCCTCATCTCCAAATCAGATCCATCTAGAACAAAGTCCAGAGTTAAATGAGACACACTCATAAGTGATTTTACAAAGTGTGTTTTCTCAGGGTGCGTAAAATTGCATGCTTTTTAAACAATTATACCATATTTTGGAAGTTACCGTATTCCACAGATTAGAGAATTTTAACCTATTAGAATCCAGTTAAAAATTAGGACTTTCCTTTACATCTACATTTCAAGGAATATATTGCACATATTAAATGTTTTAAACTTTCTATTTTATTGTCTTTATTTCTATTACTAGAAGAAAAGTTAACACTTTTTTACATAAAAATAGAAAAAATTGACTTAATATGTATTTAGAAAGTAATTTTATTTATAAAAATAAATTAATTATTAAATTGGCTCATAAAATTAAGTATTAAAAATGACATGCTAGCTATTGGTCAAACATTTAAAAGCCTTATTTTTACCTTTCTTATTATAAACAGTTCACAGTATAAATAATTGAAATTGGATTTGAAATCAGAAAGTAAGAAAAAGTAAATGTAAAAATGTATCTAGTAAATTCGGTTAATAGTTTGCAAGAACACACTGTGGAATACAAATTCTTAAAAGCTGAAAGAAAAAGTAATCAAACTAGTTTATTTCATCTAATCCCCAATTGAATCAAAGCATTTTTATCCCTCTGCAAAGCACCTAGTACCACTGTTAGCACAAAGCAGCTTTGTTCATATGGAGATTACTTTCTGCACGTTATCTTCCAGATTTTCTTAGAGCAGTAAAATATATGAACAAAAAAAATATTTTGAATGGAATTTTATACACCTGAAAAACAAAAATTATGTGGTGGCTACAATGTTTAGAAGCCTTTTCTTGAAGTATAATTTATTTTTACAAACTGTAAAGTCCAGGCAAAGGCCTCCACTTAACAAGATTTATTTTTATTATGCATAATTAACAATAATTATAAATAAGACAAAAAATGTGCACATTCTCTTCTAAATGTGTTGCCTACCATCTTCTCTTTTTCTTACAACTTTATATGCTATTATTTTTAGTTCCACTTCACAGATAAGAAGGTTGAGGTTGAATAACTGGAACAGAGTCAAACATCCACAAAATGGTAGCGCTTGGATATCAGGGCTGGGTACAGCACCACAGGTTATTCTCTAGACTATCGTGCGTGGCCTCAGAGTCTGTGCTGACGAGGTGGAGGATCTGAAAGTGGAGTACTAATTAGGGTCAAGAAGCTCAGAAATGTGGACACTGCAATTCAATAAAACTAGTATATCCTTAAATAGCTGTGGGCTTTTTCTACTATGAGACTCTAGTTGTAGTTTTAGGTATATAATATTCAGAAAACAAATCTGATGAACTCAGTTAGTTATGCAAAAACAAAAGCTAAAGTACTATCTTAGCTAATTAGCAGTTCTATAGACGACAATAATCATCAGAAGAGCTTATTAAAGTGCATTGTGGTTCTAAGCTTTACTTTGTTATTCTGTACTTTTTAATGATTACTATTAAGTAAGAGAAGGGGAGAAGGAAGGCAGTGAGGAAGTAGAGGATGAGTGAAGAAGAAGCAGAGGGATGTGTGGGAGAGGAAGGAGGAGAAGGAAGGAAGAGGGAGGAGGAGGAGGAGGACATGCACGTGAACAGAAAGAGGCCTGAGCCGTCATGGTAATGAACAGCAGAGAGCCAGAAAGAAACTAGCATTTCCAGCATCTGCGCATACTGGACAGATTGCCTGTCATTCTACATGTGTTATCCAACTGAGTTCTCATTAAACCGAAGTGTAGAGAGATTTAACAACTTCTTGTGCAATCATAGCTGTGAATGGCTGTGCTGGGTACTCAGTCAGCCTTTCTCTAGATGATAGTTAGCACTGTTTCACTACAGTGCAGGGCATCGGTTCCTTTTGTAGAGGATCCTTCAGGGGAGATGACGCTAGGAGAGACTGAGCAGGAGAGAAGATTGCGTGAAAGTCAACAAAATGAGCAGGGAGAAATGGGGCGACCAGGGATCAGGTCTGCGTCAGAAATGTGAGATTTTCAGCAGAAATAAGTAACATAATTTTCTGGGTTACTGATACATCACCTGAGATAAAAATTATTTATTTTAAAAATTTAAAATTTAAAATCTCATTTATTTTAAAAATCTCTTATAAATGAAAAAAATGTAAATGAAATGAATAGTATTAAACACTGAGAAAAGCAATTATACTATGAAAACACCCTTTCTCCAACAAAGTAGCATTAATATTAGTGCTGGGAATATTTGTTTCTTAAGTAGTCAGCTTTTTATGTAAAATGTAGTGATCTATGAATCAAGTCTATTAAATCAATATCTCACTTGGGAAGGGGACCAGGACGAACTTTGAGATCGTGACATTTGCATGTTATGCTACAATTCCTGAATACAAAACTGATACCACGCACTTTCTCATGGATCGTGGTGCCTAGTGTCATTTTCATTTCTTTTTACACTGAGGTTTTCTCATATGCTTTCCAAACAGTGGATTTGATAATTTTATGGATGGACCACATCAATTCCATAAACGTAGCTCATTTTACTTCTCCAGCCATCTATACATTTTTCCAACATACATTTTATAGTACTTATGAAATGTTCAAGGAAAATAGGGAGCCCAGGAATCTAACTTGAATCAGAAATATGCCCTTCTAATATGCTCTGATTTATGCAAGTCTGACCTGAGCAGGTGACTCCAGCATCTTGTTGATGAGTGCAGTTAACCTTTCCCCATCCACTGTGGCTGCAGTTCCAAAGAGCAGATTCATTCCCTCTACAAGAAACATGATCTATCCAGATACGTCCAGATCCGCCACTGGAATTAGTCCATCCAGTGGCCGTGACGAGAGTTGGACATCCCAACTGACTGCAGACCACAGCGACTTCCTCCGTGTCCCAGCCGTGGTTGCACACTGTGCCCCACTCTTCCTGCAGTCTCATCTCCACTCTGCCGCTGCACCTGTTTGCACCCTCTGCCAGCCTCAGCTCCTGTTCTGCTCCTCCTGCAGCAGTGAATGAAGACAACAATTGGCCGAGGTCACAAAGAGCCAGTGGGAAATTAAATTTCTTTATGTTACTTATTTATTCTTCAAAGTCAGATTTCAGAATCGCCATGGTTTCATCCATGGTATAGAGAATGCCATTTCACAGGCATTCAAATATAGCCATCAATGTCACAGGCTTGAACTGAACCAATGCCATAAAACCAGGAAAGCTAAGTAACATGATATTGCGTGATATATTATTTGATCATTGAATTTTCTTAATAATGTCGGTTTATATAATCAGCATGGGGAGTTTACTAGATAAATAAGATTCTACAGACTTTTATAGGAAGAGGCTACATGATTCTCCGAAATCCTAAAATTATTTAAAAGAAACTGACAGTGGAATTATGGGGATAAAAAACCAGTTATAAGGAATTAAATATTCACTTCACAAATATGGGTAAAATAGCATTGAAAAACAATTGTAGGAGTCTGACCAAAACTAATAGACTTAAACAGAAACTAAGATGGAGAAATTTTCCTATTGTCTCTCCACTATAAATAAACTCCTCTCCCATAGCACTTCTTTAAATGATCTCAGTTGCCTTATCATTATTTGAGCATAATTTAGGAAACTGGGGTTCCATTCAGCCTGCCTTTTTTTTCAAGCCATTCTTAGATAAATGTTGGTATTTGAGTTTATTAAAGTGTCCCTAAAATTCTGTTTTTATGCCAATAATTCCAAAGTTTCTTTCTTTCTTATTTTTTTCAGCTAAACTTTCTTTCCAAGCGTTAAGTTACATGGCTACTTTTCCTGTGAGTTTATTTTAATGAGGAGAACCCGGCAAATATTTGGGGGTCACACAATTTGGTTGTTACTGTGTGTTTTTAATATTTGCTACCTCCGACCTATGGAGCATAATTTTTATAAGATATTCAGTGTACAGAAAACTATTTAACGATTCTTGTGAAGATGGACTAAGACAAAGTGAACTCACAAAACTACTCACCCAGAGAACTGGTTATGAAAGACACACTGAGAAGTGAGATCACAGCAACAGAGAAGGAACTCAAGTGGACTAAATGTCTTCTGAAATCTGTTGAAGAAAGAAAGAAGACAAAACTGAAGTCTTCCCCAGCAGAGATATGGGGGGAAAATAGATGACAGCAGACTTTTGGAGTTAACAAAGAACATCGAATCAAGAAAGAAAACTCTTTCTTCTAAATGGAAAACAGGATGCTGGGCATGGTGGCACATGCCTATAATCCCAGCGTTCAGGAGGTTGAGGCAGAAAGATTGTTATGAGTTCAAGAGCAGCCTGGGCTACAAAGTGAGCTCAAGGCCAGCCTGATCTACATAGTGAGACCTTGCCTCAAAAAGACAAAAAAAAAAAAAAGGAAAACAGGAGAAATTCACACTCAATATAATATATCTCAGTGAAATCACTTTGAAAATGTTTTTACACGTAGGCCACCTAAGGGTATAGAATTAGAAAAAGTTGGAGGTTGAACACGTAAAGGCAAATCTTAAACCTGGAAAATTGAAAAAGGCATCAGCAGACAGGTATCTCTGAAGGCACAAGACAGGTTTCCTGAGATTTCTACATTCTCTCACCTCCTCAGTATTCAATTACTAATATCCCTGTCTCTGTAGCTACCTAATCCACACTGTCAGACAGAAGGTTGCATGAGTGACTAGATTATATCTACTGTGTTTACTATAATTTAAACACTACCTGGCACAACACTTGCCAAATATATTAATATAATAAGGTGCTACTATTTATATCTCATAAATACAAATACTGGGATTTTTGTCATCCGTAGATATAACATAAAACACGCTAGTGTTTCTGTTACTCTCACTTTTCCTTAATACTCTCACTCAACACTAATTTAAAAAGTAAAATGATAAATAATTTTAACATGTCCATATAAATCATGAAGTGGATTTCAACCCTGAAGAGTTGCACTGAATTTCTTCTAAGTAATTCAATTTTCTTTTAAGTAATTACCTTTAAGTCAATTGTCATTTCTTCATACTCTATCTTTTCTAACAACCTTTGTTTATAGACTAAATATACTTCAGTTGAAACTTTAGTTCCTGACAAGCTCACCTTAGAAGTTTCATAAATCCAGGCCAGTTCTTGTCCCTTGTTCATATCTTTTGTTTTGAATCTGTGACAGACCAAAATCAGTGCCATCAACCCTAACTGTTCTTTTTCCATTCTTACTCTCTGGCAGAATAATTCTAAAAAGGAAAAGCAAGATAAGTGAAATATTTTACCAGTAGATCCAGAGTCTTCAAGAAATATTATTCTCAGTTTGCCCATTCCAAAATTTTATGATTTCAATGATTTGTAATTTTCCTTGTATTATTATTCCAAAGAAAAGTTGTCTTAAAGAAGTGGAAGACTAAAAGCTCAGAAGAATCATCTTACTCATATAAAAGGAAAGGCTATGGAGTGGAGGTGGGGTCGACCCAAAAGGAGAAGTCACTGAAAGTGCTGATGCCTTTCATATTTTTCTTGTTTCTATGTAGCAAACGAAAGTACCAAAGGAAATTGAGAAACACCATCCACAGATTTATTAAAAATGAGAAACGTTCATTCATATACCATGGTTAATTGAATAGTTTTTAAATTTTTGAACTTTATTTTGGGTTAATATATTGGATGCACAAAAATACCAGTTGTGTAAATTGTAAAAAGCTAAAGCAAAATAGGCAAAAATGTAAAACACAAAAGTTTTATCATCATATTCACTATTAATATTTTCCTTATAACTAAATATATGTAATGAATACACTGTGTGGGTTGAATGTAGACTGCAACTGTATTTTTTTCTTATGGATGAGTTACATCAATAGAATCTGCCATGAGTATCTGTGGTTCCACAATACTGACACAAAATTAATGGAACGTGGTTGTCTTGGTTACTTTTCTCTCATTGCTGAGACAAAATACCCAATGCCCAAAACGAAGGAAGGAGAGGTTTATTTAGCTTACAGTTTGTGGAGGTTTCAGTCCATACTTGGCTGGCTCAGAGGCAGAGTGGCACATGGCAGAGGGCAAACTTTCATGGCAGCAGAGCACAGCAAAAACAACGAGCAAAGGGGAGGAATGGCTGGCAAGCAGGCTCTTTCCTTCCCTTACCTTGTAAACAGGCTGCCCCCACCCAGGGGGTGTGTAGCGTGCAAACAATTTCCATGCCCTCCTCTTCCACAGGCTCAGGATGTATACAAAGTAAGTTTCCTGGCTTCCTGCTGAGTCACTCAGCCAAACCTCTGGACTCCCCAAATTGACACAATGTATCAACCATAACAATGGTTTTCACTTTAAATAACCAACCAGAAGACAACCCTAAAGACCTCAGTTTTGTTGTAAATGCAGAAGCAGTCCTGTGATTCAATTTTAGTCCATATAAACTGTGACTAAGGTAGTACTGGCATACCAGGGATCCACCTAGGGATACTGCAGTAGCCTCCGAAGGATATGGAGAAAGCTGCACCTGTGTCCCTGATAATAGGCCTACCATATGCAGAACCTAAAGCCCTTAACCTAGTTCAGCTTTCAAACCATGGTCCTAGAAAAATCCAGTCACTGAAAGACAAAACAAAATTGTTCCTGCCAAAGTTCCTAGTAATAAACTCAACCACAGACCTCATAGTGGACCCAGAAACAGCCACACGAGCCACGTCCAACCCACTTTACCTCCATCTCAGAGGTAATTCCATCAGCCTGGCCTCCTAACAGAAGAAAGTCTTCACTTGCAAGAGCAGGTGGTAAAGACTGAAGAGAGGTTTGTTCAAAGCAAGGCTACATAGATAATAAACTATTAGGTTCATATAATACCATCAAGAAATTAATGAAACCCCAGGAACTGGAGACCTATTAATTGTGTGAAAAATAATTTAAAATAATAACCTTAAACTCAGTGAGACACAACAAAATTCAGAAACACAAGTAAAATAAAGACAGGTTCAGAACTACATGGTAACTAGTTAATGTGTTGTATACTCGAAAACTACTAAGACAGTAGATTTTAAATGTTCTCACTACCTGTCATGGTTTGTATCTAGATGTCCCCTCAAAGCCTCCTGAAGTTATGAGGCGGGCTTCTAGAGTATATGATTGATCTATGGTCCAATGCTGGGATTATGGGTCTGAGAGTTACACATGCCCTGGGAGTGGTAGTTTGCATACAATATAAGGGAGGGAAAGAGGCTGCTTACTGCTCCTCAATTTTGCTCATGCTGCTTTTGCTGTTTTCCACAACCATGAACTGCCGCCCTCTGCCATGCGCCACTCTGCCTTGGAGCCAGCCAAGTATGGAATGAGACCTCTCCCAACTGTGAGCTAAATAAACCTTTCCTTCCCTAATTTTGGGTGTCAGGTATTTTGTCTCAGCAATGAGAGAAATGTAACCAAGACACTACCAAAAAGATAAATATTTGAAATGGCGTATATGTTATATTGATTTAGTTGCTCCACAATCTATAAATATATAAAAACATCACGCTGTATACATACAAATTTTATTTAATTAACATAAAATAAAACTAGTCCTAACTATAAGGGAAGAACATAAAAGATATTGTATAAACATATATGTAATATCTTAATGTAAATATATTCTAAATAGATAAATTCTATGCTTGTGTTTGTATACATACATATAATTAAATTAAAACAATGCTTTATAATTTGTTCCAATTAGTACATATTTGACAGAAGTAATCAAGAGAAAAGGCCTTTTGGGCATTTTTTTTGTTCTCTCTCTCTCTCTGTGAAACCTATGGACTCAAGCTGAGGCAAATTTATTGAAACTTTTTCCTATCTCTCTCCCCTAGAGAAGCTAAGCTGGGGAACTAAAGAAACCTTCTCATGATGCTGGGAAGAGTTTCCCAGTGTGTCCTACCATGTTGGAAGCAGGAGAGGGGTGCACAGTGTCTGTGTTTTTCCCAGCTGGGATGAGGCCCACAGGTCCAGCTCAAATTTATCTCTACTTTTCTTTCTTATTTTCCCCACCTTCAGTCACTAATTGCAGTAAAAAGCAGCCAGAGGGCGTGTGATTAACCCAGTCACAGAATACGCGATCGTTCAAGTTCCATGTGTGTGACCTAGAGTTTAGTGTGCATTTTTGTCCTTAAAGTTCTGCCTTCTGTGATACTTTCCTAAGCTTTCTTACTCTTTTTGAAAGATTAACAATTTGTAAGCTGGTGTCCTGTTTGAGTAGCCACCTGTCCCAATTTACTCCTTTTCATGCTCAAAGTCTCATCTGTACATTTTCCCCAGATAGCCTTTTATTTCTGGATATCCTTAGTGAGCAGTTTACTCAGGTTCTTGTTTTAACCCAGTTCAACTCTACCATGTTTTGCAGCCATTTTGATGCATTATGTGAGTTAGACAGGAGTTGGTCATATGGTTCCACCATATTTGTTTTCCTTTTTACTGTAATCAGGAAATCTCACTCTTGTAGATAGGAGCTAAGTCTCAGATTCTAGGGAACATATAGATCTCCTTTCCTTTTCTCTTGAGTTGGTTAGATCCCTTCCTTGTTTCTTCTACAGAAATTCAGGTAATATAGAAACATGCCTAACAGCCTGGGCAGCACAAGGTCAATTGAAGTGTCAGTGAGTGTAAAAAGTGGAATCATTCTTGTTCTTACAACATTTTAAGATTTTTTGAGGGTTTTGTTTTGGTTTTGGTTGTTTGTTTGGGATACTAGGAAGCAAACTCAGGACCTTGCACTTGCTGATCAGATGCTTGTGCCATTGAGCTATATCCCTCACCTGGGACAAAGGAGTATTTTTGGTTTGGTTTGGTTTGGTTTGGTTTGGTTTGGTTTTAAAGGTTTCTGTCTCTGCTGCTTTAAAGAAAGTATGTGCACATGGTTTTCCAACAAGCTAAGTGAATCCCAATGAGGGCTCTACCCTGATTTAAGGGAGCCTCCAGGGGGCTCCATTCTGACCTCTTCAGAGTTTACTATTTGTAAGAGAGCCTTGGATGAGAATCTGTTCTGATCTATGTCAAGTGACTGAGGGTGCCTCCTTGAGGGGCTTCGTCTTGATCTCTTAGGAGGTTACTGTTTCTCAAATGTAGTCCACAGTTAGGGACTCCACTCTGATTCCTTGGGATTTTCTTGGGACACCCCTGGGTGTAGTCCAACCTTCTCTCTAAGAAATCAGTGTATCAGTGCACCCTGGTAAACACCCTGCAGATCCCAATCACTTTGCTTAAGGCTGAATCCTTAAAAATTGGGAGCAATTTGAAATGGCAAGAGGTGGACATTGAATGTCTAAATTGCCATACTATTCTTCAGCTACAACTTTTTTTTTCTTTTGGTACCAGGTATCAAACTCAGGACCTCACACTTGACAGGCAGGCACTGTGTCACTGAGCTATACCCCTGGCCCCAGTTACAAACTTTTTTATGCAAAAGGCAAAGAAGGTGGTGTGAAATCCTTTATGTTCAGACTTTTGTGGCTCTTTACCTCTGTAAAAATCTAAGAACCATCGTTTTAAAAGGCATCTGAAGGAAAAAAATCATATTTTTGATGGTCCTGTCCTCAGACACCCGCTTTTCTCTGAGGAGATATAGTTCCTTCCCATCTTTCAGCACCAGAATCCAGCACCACAGAAAGGCTAAAGCCCAACACTTTCAAAAGACCCTGGTAGGTTTGCAGATGGGGGCCTTAGGACCCTATGACTCAATTGCTGGCCACGGCCTTTTCTGTGTTCAACAGTTGGGATGTAGATGAGGATGAAATGAGAACAGCTGAGAAAAAAGAGGCCAAATTTATGGCTGTCACAACTGGCAATGCTTTATACACACCCTAAGCATCTAAGGGCAAACCCAAGAATAATCAAGGAAAGAGTTTTTGTTTTAAATGTAAGTAGACTGCTAACACCTGAAATTCAACAACATATAGATAAGATTTATATGTAATGTCAAAACAGAATTTACCAAGGAAATCTATTTAGGTGAAAAAATTATCAAAATGTGGTACCCTTTCTCAATAAAACCTCTGAGAAAACCTCTAAAAGACTGAAGTTGCTCAAAGGTTATTTCTTCCATCCTAAGATCAAGAGCAAGACAAGAATGTCCACTCACCATTTCTATTCAATATTGTATTGGACATGTTATCCAGTGCAATCTGATAAGAAAAAGAAATGAAAAGCAAGTACAGCAAAAGGCAGAAGTACGCTGACTTTGACAGCAGACAACATAATTCTTTGTGTAGAAAATCAGAAGGTATCCACAAGAAAACTATTTGAACTAATCATTGAGTTGAAAAAATCTGAATGACAAGGTCAACATACAAAAAGCAAGCAAAAAACATCAAATTAATTTTTGAACTGTATTTGTAATAATATCAAAACTATGTGTGATATTTAGGATAAAATTTATGAAAATTCTGTACTTTAAACTGTAAATTATCCAGTGTTGGAGAGAGAAATTAAAGACTTTAATCAATGGACAGATGTTGCACGTTCTTGAATTCGAAAGCTGTTATTAAAAGCAGATCCCTTGCAACTGATCCATAAACTCAGTGCAATCTGAAGTTACTATCTTACAAGGCGTCTTTTTTATAAAGTGTCAAATTTACTTTCAAATTTGTTTACAAATGAAAAAGATCTAAAATAGACAAAAAAAATTTGAAAAAGATGAACAAATTGGAAGATGAATACTTTTTTACCTTAAGACATTATAAAGTTGACAATGAAAACAGGGTCATGTTATCTTAAAACATGGATCTAGAGAATGCTGTCGAGCTAACAAACAGACCAACACATATACAGATACTTATTTTTGACACAGAAAAGCATTTTCAATAAATGCCACTAAGCCAATTGATATCCATATGCTGTAAAATGATAAAATGAGTCTCACTCCATAAAGCAGATCCTAAATTAACTAAAAAATGAATAATAGACCTAAATATAAAACTTCAGGCTACAAGAGTTCTAAAACAAGTGAAATCTTCAAGGTTTTAAAACAGACAAAGGTTTCCTAAACACATCACTAAAAGCGTAAGTCATAGAAAAACTTATACATTAATAGCTTTAAAAAACTGTTGTTCAAAGCAACAAAACAATGAAAAACCAAGCCATGTTCTACTCAGAAATATTACCAAATCATATATCTAACAAATGACTTGTATTCAAAATTGGTAAGAATTTTCAAACCTGAATAAAACAATCTACTATTTTAAAAGCTGGAAAAAAAATTTGTACAGGCACTTCAAGATGCTTAGCCTCATTGTCCATGGGGAAATGCAAACTAGGTTCACAGTGAGACACCATTACATATGTACAAAAATGTTAGTGATTAGAAAGCATGTACAGCCGAGCATGATTCTAATAGCCTGTAATCCCAGCACTCAGGAGGCTGAGGCAGGAAAATTGCCATGAGATTAAGGTTGGACTGGACTACACAGTGAGTTCAAGGCCAACCTGAACTACACAGTGAGACCCTGTCTCAAAAAAAAGTAGCAGAATTATTACACTAAACATAGTAGACACAATCATGGTTGAAGCTTTTTTTTACACTGTCTTCTATTACCCAAGCATACAGAATGTTCGTTATCTTCCTCGCTGGTCCCAGGTATACCCTCTCTGGAATGTTGAGAAATTCAAGTTCCAATTTATTTATGCTCAACTAAGCACTAAATAAACAGTATATTAATTGGCTGATTATCTGTTTCAGTCTACAGAGGATAGCCACCTAGATTTCATTACTCTTTGTGATAGTGTGAGGACTCCTTTGGTTTCAAATTCTTCAACTATTACTTTTCAGAAATTCTGTAGATTTCTTCATCTGTATGTCTAATTTTCCCCCTCAAAAACTCCTAAAGCATTGTTTCCTCACTCTTCTGTGCTTTTGGCCTGAACTCAATATTGTCGTTTATCTCAGATTATTTATTTTAATGTTCTAGCATATTAAATAAAAACTTAAGCCATTTGCAGACTCAGACATTTATATGGAACACATAAAATGACTATGTTTTCATGATTGGCATATTCTTATTGCATGTGAATAATTCATTGCAGGATGTGTATTGAATAATAGCTGACTTTCATTCCAGCACACTCCGATTTTTTTTCCTTATTCTAGTAATTGAACTTCTGCTTTGTTCAAATGTGAATTTCAGGAATTTCTTCTATCATATGACCTGCCTGTGTTTTATTTGCTTTCTTGTTTTTTCTCTCCAGATCAGTGAACGCTTCACATCGCTTCTCGGCCTTTTGGCTAAGATCAAGTGTAGTGAATGCTTCACCACCTGAGATCCTGCCTTCCAAACATATTTATAGAAACAGAACATAAAATAGGAAGACCCGAAGAGGTGATAATCAAGGTACTGATATGATCAAATTTCTGTTTTAAACAAAGACTCTGCATAGAGTTTGGAAAAAGAGCTTCCAATAGGGCAGAAAAAGACATATTCCCGGTAGGAGGTTCATAGACAGTTTTTTGAGAAATGAGATGTGGTAAGAATAATAGAATGAAGTTAATATCTTCACTAAAATTTAGTTATTAGTAGAAATAAGTTTCAAATTAAATATTTACACAGATTAACAGCAGCAATATGTCATCATCCCAAAGCTATGGTTAATTCACTTGTGTCTATTTTAAATACAGAAAAGATGAAAAACTGAATGCATGCAAAATATACCCCTATTGTATAAAAGGCCAACTCTGATGAAGAGTTGTGCGAACTCAGTTTTGTAATGAACAACAGTGTAGATTATCGTCAACTATGTTAAGAAACACTGGAGATATAGAAAACAAAGCATTGGGACAAAATGCAGCATGTCAGAGTTGAAGTCTGCCCCAGTCACCCAAAACAAGTCAATCAGCAGCCAATTGTACATGCAGTTAGGAATCTTGGAGGAGAAATCTAGAGTTGAGATAAAGTTTGGTAGTGTAATGAGTCATTTGATCACTTGCTGCATTGGCACCCATTGGAATGAGTCAGATTTTATCATACCCTAAGCAAGATTTAATTACCCTTGACAATTCCAGCCCTTCACCTGCTCCATTTTCAAGGTAGTTGATCCAGATATCTACTTCATACAACCACCTTCTGATAACTGCATTCCTATGGTTCAGCCGGATATAGCACATTTGACTCCTCTTATGAATCCCCATACTCTTCAAGGATAGCTCAGATATGTTACAGTGGCTACTTTGCAGTACAACATGACCACAGAGCTCACGCCTGCCTCTTCTGAACTTACCAATTACAAGTCCCCAAGGGAAACCTCCCAGGAAATATCCTGAACCCAGGGGAGGATTTGAACCCCATATCCTTCTTTTTCCCAACCACTGGTTGAGTGAGTGTCAGACACCTCCCCCTTTTCATATGGTTTCTGTCCTCTTTTCTCTGGAATATGTGGAGAATATACTGCTTTTATTTTGTGTGCCATATTGTCATGACCTCCCTTGAGTCTCACATGACCAACACACCTGAACCCAGCTATGGTTCTGTCAGTATTCTCCCAGAGGGTGGCTATCTTGGAAGGAATAAACAGTTTATACAAGAGCCACAAAGTTCCTATTTAGACATAGTTTAGATAAGAACCACAAGAATATCTGCCATATAGATAAGTTTCCTGTGAGAGACACCTGATCATGAGTCAGACACTTAAACACTCAGCTGTCTGCCAGGATAAAGCCATATCTAGTGCAAGGCATCATGTAACCACCCAGAACCACCTTCGTGCAGGTGAGTTAGGGCAGGGCTGCAGCATAGCCGCTCCCCTGAGAAAACTGAAAGCCAAGGTAGAGGAGTGTCATGACAGGGGTTCTTTAATGTAACTGGAAATAGGAGATATAGAAATCAAAGAGTTCAGTTATACAAGAAGAGTCTATGTAATGATTGTCATCAAGGAAACTCCTATATGGACAGAGTGAGTAGAGAGGAAAGTTTTCAGAAGAAAGGAAGTAGGAATGATCAGATATGTAGAAAAATCCTGAAGGGTGTGTCCCCATAGCCAAGACAAAAAAAGATATATTAAAACAAAAAAAGGCAGTAGTTCACTTACTGAATGACATTGAAATATCAAATAAGATGAGAACAGAAAAATACTTTGCATTTATGAGTGTATCAAGAAGAATTTCAGTTGGCTCTATTTTTGTTTTCTGAGAAGTAAGAATTAGTAAAATGATACATATTATGGTATAGAGATGCTGTTATGGTTTGTGTCTGGGTGTCCCCCAAAGACATATGCAGTCCTGGGCTGGGTTTTTAGAGTTTATGATTGAATCACGGTCCAATGTTGGAATTATGGATGTGAGTGCTACACCAGCCCTGGGGCGGGTAGTTTGCACACACTGTAAGGGAGGGAGAGACGCTGCTTTCTGCTCCTCCCTTTTGCTCTTGCTGCTTTTCCTGTCTTCCGCCGCCATAAACTGTTGCCCTCTGCCATGTGCCACTCTGTCTTTGAGCCAGCCGAGTATGGACTGAAACCTCCACAAACTGTAAGCTAAATAAACCTTTCCTTCCTTAATTCTGGGTATCAGGTATTTTGTCTCAGCAATGAAAGAAAAGTAACCAAGACAGATGTAATGACAGAACTGGTGGTCCAAGAAAGGACAAAGATCACAATTTAAAATGGTTTTCCATCAACATGGCTGTGTTACTATTCCGAGTTCTTTTCATACTTTTAACCAGCCACTGAGATTTACAAGAATATTGAGAATCAGCATTGAAAAGAAAGCCAGATATCAGTGTTTCGAGGAATGAGAGTAATAAGTGTCTCAAAGACCTCTTAAAAGTGGTCTTTGAGTGTTTCAACTTGAAAACTAAAGCCAGAGAAGATAATTTTTCATTTTAAAGAGAATAAAAAGACAGTAATAAAATAACAACAACATGGACAAAAAATAAAACAAAGCAAAAACAATAAAAATGATACAGGGTTTCAAAATAAAATTATAGAAATTAACAGTGGTTGTTATATTATATATTGTTATCTTCAGTGAGGTTGCTCAGAATACCAGATGGAAGAATGCAAGTCTGATAAAACCATTAAAAAGGATAAAAATAATTTTTAAAAAAGTTAGAAACGATACAGAACTTCACTAGAAAAGATAGTAGGAATTCACTAACGGTTGTTATATTGCAGATTGTTGTCTTCCAATTAGTTGTTCAGATTACCGGATATAAGCATGCAAAATTGGTCAGAAAAAGCATTAACTCTTCCTTTCAGTACACCATTAGACATCAGCAGTACAATTATCCCAGCTATCCTTCTGTATATATTTTCCTTCCTTTTTCTTTTTCTCCTTTTTCTCATCCCAATTGTTCCTTCCTTTGAACAGTTTCTTTTCCTTTCATAGTATCTAGTGCATGTTTTGAGTTTTATTTACTGTTTCAGGTTCCTACACAATAGGGAGACAATACAATGTTTACACGTATGGATCTGATTTATTTCACTTATGAGTATGGTCTCCAGTTGTATTCACTTACCTACAAAAGCCTGGAGTTTATCTTTCTTAATAGCTGAGTAATACTCCTTTGTATTAAAATACCAGCTGATGGGCATTTGGGTTGTTTCCAAGATTTAGCTATGACAAACTGTACTGCTATTAACACGGGTGCACATAGATCACTGCAGTATGATGTTTTTGATTCTTCTGGGAAAATACCCAGAAGAGGAATAGCTGGGTTAAGTGGAACTTCCAATCCTAGTTTTGTGAGGAGTCTCCAAACTGATTTCCACAGTGGTTTCACCAAACTATACTCCCACCAGTAGTGGAGAAGGTTCCTTTCTCCCCACAGCCTCTCCAGCATTTGTTGTTGTCTGATTTCTTAATGAAAGTCATTCTTTCTGGGGTGAGATACACTCAATCTACTGGAAGAGAAAGTAGAAGACATAGGGTAGGTAAAGAGTTCATCAACAAAAACCAAACTGCCCCAGAAATACTTCAGAGAATCAACAACTGGGATCTCCTCTTATTGAAAAGTTTTTGCACATCAAAAGATATCACAGAGTAAAAAAAAACAACGCAAATTGGGAAAAAATTTTTGCCAAGTTTCCCTCAGGCAAAGGACTTCTATCTAGAAAATAGAAACAATTTTTAAGAATCAAGCCTCCAAAATTCAAAGACCCAATCCATAAATGAGCATCTGTGATGAACACACACTTCTCACATGAAGAAATACTAATGGCAAATAAATATATGAAAAAACATTCAACATCATTGGTCACTTGAGAAATGCAAATTAAAACAACACTGAGATTCCATCTCATTCAGGAAGGAAGATAATTTTAATTCAACCTGTTACTGGACAAAGGAAGAGAGAAGGACAGCACCCTGCCGCAAAGGAAAGTCATCCCTGTGTGTGTAGCTTGCAGCCCTTACAGCCACAGCACATGCCAGCAGCTGTAAGGGCATCATCTGGACACAGGAGAGGATTTCCTGATTTTCTTGTACTTTTTTCTGAGAAGTAAACAGAATCTCCATGAATGCGATTTTGAATCCTTGAAATGCTGTGTTAGGTTAGGGTTAGGTTCTCATTTTAAAAATAAAGTCTTGCTTGCTTGCTGTTCTGCCACAGTGTAAAAATGATCATTCAACTTACAGTACCTGCATTTTAAGAAAATCCCTTTTAAATCCACCATCATATACTTTATGCTCATAATTCCTAATTTTTTAATCTTAATATGTGAGAAACACATTTTTGAAATATTTAATATCATAAATTTTATTTCTAATTTAGAAAAATGATTCCACAGATTTTTTTTCTTTCGCTTTTTGAGACAGGATAGTTCTGTGTAGCCAGGGATGTAGTTCAGCGGCACAGTACCTGCCCAGGAAACATGAGGTTAGAGTTCGATTCCCAGTACAAAAAAAAAAAAAATGATATTTCTATGTAGCCCAGGCTGAGCTCAAACTCATGGCAATCCTGCCTCATCCTCCTGCTCGGTGGGATTACAGGTGTAAACTACCAAATCAGGCTTGAAAGAGATTGTTATTTGCTTTTTCTCTTATCCCATCTCTTGTATTTTTATTTTTTTCAAATTCATTCCAAGGCTCTCAGCTACATTCCCAGTCTTGTTATTAATTTTGATACTGGTTTTCACTAAGACACTAAACTAACTAGGTAGGGTTCAAATTTGCAATTCTTCTGCCCCCGACTCCCAGAGTGCTGCAGTCACATATGACATCTCTCAATTTTAAAATATTTATTAAGTTTCAAATCAAGCATGAGTTTTACCTTCCACTCACTTTTCACCAAAGCTTTTCCTACAGCTTCTACTGTTTCCGTGTGAAAATAAATTTTCAACAGTTTTAAATAAAATTACATTCAAGAATCAAAAACCTCACCTTTGGTTGAGAAGATATGCATATAATTCGATCATCTGAATTATATTTTAAAGGGAATGTAAACATTTTTTATACACAAGAGCATGTTCAGAAAGCAACTTGAATTAGGGAAAACTATAAATCAGGAAATACAGGGTAACAAACACTAATGAGGTAATTCTGAGATAAAAATGCAAATATTACATCACAAGTAATAAGACTGCTCATTCATATCTACTGATAAGAGAGATTTCTTTACCAAATAAGTAGCAGGAAGTACAGAAAACTCTTGAAAGAATCAAAGAAAGGTATTTTTAAAGTTAGGAATAGAGGGGATGACAGAGCATAAAGGTTCCTAAAAATAACTTCAAGAGATATAAAATATAAATACATATGTAGTATGTGGACAGCAGAATAAAATTATCAAAAACAAAATTTAATTTAAAAATACATTCAAATAATACTAGCAACCATTCCATATGTCAGCAATTTTTAAACCTGATAACATTAAGCTGTGGATAAAAATTTGTTTACTGAATAAAGGAACAAAACATAAATTTTAGTTTCAAAATATTTTGTTTAAAAGCTATTTAATACATGTCTTCCTTCTAATGTGGCTCTTCCTCTAAAATACCAGGGACAACGTTTGGTTTCAGGGATATATTAATGTATTTGTATGAAGTTGGTTAATGCAGCTTAGTTAATATTCTAAAAACGGTGGTAAGTGTAAGGCATAAAATAAGTAGGACTCCGGCCCTTAAAGAACTGCCCATACTATTTGGATCTTAGATGATCACAAACAATACCATAAGGAAAGGAGGACCCATTAACAATACTGCTCTTGATACACTACTTCAGTCTTCAAAACAAACTGCAGTTTAATAATGTCAGAGAAATCTACCTTCAACGACTCCAGGAATAAATTAATAATACAGTTTTAAAACCCTGAAAATATGTAAACTAAGGATATTATTATACTAGAAATTAGCCCTAACAACCTTCCCAAATGGTTGAAGTTCATTGCATTTCCAAAAGCATTTTATAAGCTAAATTCTTTGGCATTAGCAACTGGATTATTTCATGGTCCTAAATGTACATAACAAAAAGTTCCATTTTCAATCCATTTTTAACTTTTAATCCATTTCTTATCCAAGGATATAAAACCTGAAGTTGAAATAACCAGAAGAGCAGACCGTAAAATCAGGTCATTTGAAAAGTAGGTCCAAAAACCAGTGACGGAATTAAGAGTGACTGAGTCAAGGAGTAAGGGCAGGTTGTTCAGATCATGGAGGCCATTTAGCTCTTAGGCCAGAGAGTGTCTCTTTGAATGTGAAAACAGAAGGTAACAATCAGAGCAGAGCCCAGCTGTCGGGATCTGACTGCTTTATCAAAATGTGCTGGTGCTTTATTTGTACAAGAAAGCAGGATGGGCAATGTGTGTGTGTAGTGACAACGGAACCAAGGTGAATGGAATATTAAGAAGAAAAACCAGACATTGCATAAAAGTCATTTTGCATCTTCAAAATCATTAATCTAGATAACAGCTACCAATATTGGTAAGGATTAAACTAGTATTTTACAAATTAAGAAAAAGTCACTTCTAAAATCGAGACCATACACAGAGTCCTAGGAGTAAAAAGGACGCCTAACTGCCAAATAAAAGAAATAAGAGAACAAAAGGAAGGAAAGGAACTCTTTGGTGGAAGTCAATTCATTCCCTTCCACTCACAGTTGCAGAGGGTCTGCTCTGTACTGAGGGGACAGGCTGTAGATATTCAGCCACACTGCCTCAATTAATTTTGCCACTTTGTGGAGTTCTTAATCATTCAGCATCTTGCAGATAAGAATGCTGAGGCTTGAACAAGTTAGTTTCCCAACTTTCTATATTATGTGGAACTATAATTCAAACAATAATTGATGCCGTGCCCATTTTTCTCTCCATCAGAACACAATCTGTTTCAGTTAAAACCCTGTGTAACAAAATACCAAAAACTCTTAAGACAAAGGAAAACAACTTTCACTATGTATTTCTGTTGTAGAGACTAGAATCCTAGCAAACAAGAATGTTTATTTAGAGTAAAGAAGTGAGGGAAAAAAAAGAGAACCTAAACTCCAAAGACAATTTAAGTACTTCATTAAAGTTCCAGGTCAGATGGACAAAGATTACTTGTCGGGGTTCAGAGGTATCTGCATCTTTTCATTATTCTCCAATGGTGCAGGTATAAGGTGCAGGTATAACATGAGTTTCACACACAATAATGAGTATTTTAATTTATTCTTCATATAAAAATATGTTATGTAACAGCCAAATTATTCTTCATATTGAATTGCAAAAGTGGCACATGAACTCTATTCTATTTGTTATAAAACTGCTTTAGATTTGGGCAGCATAGAGATAAATGTTTTACAAATATATTTTTGAAGGAATATCATGTTCTTCCCTTTTTAAAAGCAGCTGAAGTTTGCAAAAATCAGGAACATCACATCCAGTTACTTGCTGAAGACCTCAGCCTTTTTACCCACATAAAGAGTACAAAATATGCACAGCACAGACTTTTGCTAATTCAGTCACTATTAAAGCTTTGATTTAAACCCAGAAGCATAAAATGCCAAGGATACAAGTGGAAAAGGATGCAAAAGTAAAAATGCACAAAAATTTCTAAACGTGAAAATTTTAAAACAAATATATATCAAATACAGAGAAAATTGTTAATAACCTTTAGGAAAGTCTTTTAATGGATGATTATGTAGCTATTAAAAGTGGTAATTCCAAGGCTGGAGAAACTCAGGGTTAGAGCTCATCCTTGGTATGTGTGAACCCGTGGCTCTGACCCCCAGCACACACACACACGCACACACACACACACACACACACACACACGCATACACACACACACACACACACACACACACACATACACGAACAATGTACGTTATTTTGTAAGAAGGGCAGGTTATAGACATTATGATACTGTCAAATTTTACAAATAGCTGCAAGTACATAAACATATGTATCTATGCATACATTAGAAAGGTTGAAATGATAAAATGATAAATTGAATTATATTCTATTTATAGCTGACCAATGCTATATATTTTATTTTTATATAAAAGGTAAAGAACTCTCAGAAGCAGAGGCAGGAGGATGATAAATTCAAGCCAAGACTGGTCAACTTGGTGACTCTTAGATTCTCTTTCAACATAAAATATATAAAAGGGCTGAGGATTTAGTCAGTGCAAAGATCTCGGACTCAACCCAGTACCATAAAATTTTCATTAAAGGAACATTAATAAAAAGCATATGGCTCCCTCACTAATCAATTTATTCAATTGTTTACTTTGAAAAAATAAATTGAACATGTTACTCTCTGGGATGGATAAGATGAATTTATGTACAAGGAAGAACCCATAAGCAAGAAAATCAACAATTCTAATAGAGCATGACATAGGTTTTTGTGACTATGTGTGGATATTTTGAGTGCTGGGATAAGCAGCTTCAATTTGATATGGATGGAATTCACAAAACTTTCCTAGGTTAAATCTGAAATTTCATCTACAGTCGTTATGCAGATGAGGGAGGGAATATTCCAGTCATAGATAAAACTAGAGTAAAAGCTTTGAGGAATAGAAAAACATGACACATTTGAGAAGCTGGTAGGCATATGAATAAATTTTAAGTTAAGAACACATTACATTTTAATGCTAAGTAAGAAAATACATGTAACAAATCTAGACTTTGTGTGAAAAATAATGGAGGTTTAATAATACAGTCTATACAGGAAAACAAAATTACATCTGAAACATAGACATGTCAGGAGAATAAATAGCAATGAGGAAAGCAGAGCTGGTATCCCAAATAGTTACAAGACCTCTACCTTCTGGAACATCATTACAATTCAATTTTGAATTACTACCATTACTGATTGCTCCTAGGATCACCTTTCAACAGTTTTTGGCTGGATAAGCTAACATTACTTCAAACAGTCTGGACACTGTGCCCCTCTAGAAAATGTGTTATAAATAGCTAAATTTTTAGTCATTTGTGAGCATAATTTCAAATTTTGATATCCAGATCATACCTAGCCTACATAATAATAAAAATTGCGAAATAATGATGATAATAGCACACTTTTTATGTGTGTTTACTGTGTGGCAGATGAACACTGTGACCGTTCATTTGCCCAACATCTACTGCCTTGCATGGCCACTTGGAGGCTCTCAGGTTATTGCCTTTTAAATCATAAAGTATTTTAATAATTATTTTACTAATTTTTGACAGTAAAAAATATAATGTTGCTCATTTGCTAATACGTATTTTTTCTCCTATATAACGAACCTCAGTGACTTTCCTTTTATGTCTCATAGGATGTTAGAGTTCATCTGTATAGAAGAATCTCAAAATAATTCAAGTCAAAAACTGAAAACAGATAGGTAGTTCCTAAGAGCAGGTGAATAGTGGGGGGGAAGAGGGGTGATAGAGGTCAAAGGGGTCAGAGTTTCAGTCTTGCAAAATACATAAATCTAGAGCTGTATGGCACTGCATTATAGTTAACAGTATTTTAGGTTATGCTGGATGTATGCTGAGAATAGTTTTCAAGTATCCAAACAAAAAGATATGAAATGAGATTATGAATATGTTGATTTTCTTGCCTGTAATAATAATTTCACTTTTTATATCAAAGCATCATATATAAGCCTTAAGTACACAAAATTTAAAGACTTTAGGACTGAGCAGATTGACTGAGTGCCACCTCTCAAATCATCAGGAACCCACTAGAATGAAATGGTCTAAGTAAAAACATTGGTATCTGTAAGAGTGACACTGTTCACTTATTTTGTCAAATATTGTTTCTGTTATTTGTTCCAGTGATGGAAGGTGAAATGGAACAAGAGTTTGGAGGAAAATAATAACAATATGGTTACCAAATCAAAGGGCTTACTTACATGAAATTCTGCCAAGACCTTCTTTGGATTTGTCTTTCAGCTCAAATGCTGTTATTTACTGTTATGAAGACAACTAAATATCCAAGACTTTGTGCCTGATGTCTATCTAATTATGTATTCTTGTATAAGGTAGGTAAAGTCATGCTTGACACAAGAAACATTCTAACTTGTAATTATTTATAATACAGATTAAAATACAACCTAAAAAATAGAATTCCTCTCTAGATACAATGTGTAATAAATGGGATAAGGAACTTATTTATTAGAACTGCAGTTTTCTAAATGAAGAACAATAAATATGTAGATTAAAATGTATCACTGTATTTTAGGGAATAAATAAGGAAGAAATACTCATAATGTTTGGAAAAGCATTTAAGTAAAAGTGGGAAATTTTGAGAGAAGAAAGCCCTAAACTTAAAAGCAATAGGTAGCTCATAATCTAGGAGAATAAAGTGACCTTGCTCTCAGGCTCATGTGTGGGACAGTTGACGAGGAGTATACAGAGTCCTGCAGAAACAGCCTGTCATTCACAAGAACGGCAAAACATTTTCAGTGTGTGATGTTTTCTCAAAGTGTATACTCATACACAATGCCTACTACTTCTTCAGAAATCAGTGACTAAGAAAAATGTGGGAAACAGAACAGGGAAAACAGCAGGGGAGAAAAAAATGCTTCTGTCAGCAGGATGATGAAGCAAGTCCTTTTGGAATCTGCAAAACAAGCATGTGAGGAAATGCTGAGTTATTATTTAAGGGAAATTGTGGTTGACTTCTTCACCTCTTACCATGCACTGCTTCCTTTTCCAGTCCTGCTTCCCTGACTACAATTGCCAGGGTTAACAAGGAGAGAGAAATAGGCACAAAATGTAAGTATTGATGGAATGAGGAAATGGAGGATGTGCAAAGGCTCTGACCTATTTCTGAACATGGCAAGGAATCTAGAGTGTGAAACTTTCTCTCTGCAAGAAAAATGAGGAGTTTAGGAAGTTTTCAGGAAGTTTCCCATGATTCAGAAGGCTCTGATTTTGGATTAATAAATTATTTCTTTTCCCAGTCAACTTTTGCTCCTAAGAGCATGCTGTGAAACATTTGTTTGAATTCACTTTATTGCTGCCAGTCTTTACTTCGTTGTGCACAGTAAAAAAAAAAAAAAAAAAAAAAAAGGGATGGTAGCTACAGGTGTGAGAGAGAGAAGGCCAGGTTCAAACCTTTAGGATTACAAGTGCTTTCATATAAACAATCTGGAATGAAACACATTGAACATTCAAATACGAGAAAGGAGGCTCAGAAAGTTTCCAGATTATTCCTGACAATTACTCTTTGATGGTTTCTTTTCATTTGAGTCTGGAAAGTTTCTCTCAATTGCATTCGTACACCACAATTTAGCGATACTCTAAGTGCCTGCTTGGTCTTCTCTGTAAGTCCAGACTCCACTGGCATTGTAGCTCCTGAAGTCTTTAATGCTATAAAGTCATGTGTGTAAGTTAATGAGTGAACACGTATGTGTCTGTGGGTGTATGTATCTAACCATGTCCCTCTTATTTGTTTCTTTTCTTTTATTTTAAAGACAAAAGAATGGAGGCATATAAATCAGAATAACACAAAAACAAGAAAGGAAATACAAAATTACAGAGAAGCTAGTAGGGAATTAGCACTGGATGCTGTATTACATAATGTTATCTTCGCATTTATTACTCAGTTATACAGATGATGGCTCGTTCTATTAATCAATTTTCTTCACCCTCATTTCTGTTGTTCTACCACCCAATCAGTCATCCTCCCTCTGATAATAACTATACTTTTTGGTTTATCTACTCCTTCAGGCTCTCACATTGGGAAGAGACATGGCTGCTTCAAATTATGCTGTAACAAACATGTGCACACAAACTGCTATGGCAGGAGGTGGAAAAGCACCCATCCTCAAAGATGGTAGATATGCAGGGAACCAGGTTCACTATGTTCAAGCCCCCAATGACAAGTCCTCAAGGCCACTGGGGGTCTGGCCAAGTCGACAGGGTTACCCTGCAAACCACCAGGCTCTGCCTTGATGCAGCATGCCTGGAGGCCCAGTCGAGTCCTCGGGGTCACCTCCACAGACCACCAGGATCCACCTCATCAAGGTGCTCCTGGGGACCCAGTCAGGTCCTCGGGGTTGCCCCGTAGACTGCTGGGCTCTGCCTTGTTGAGGTGTTCCCGGTCAGTTCCATGGGGTCCCCCCTGCAGACCGCCAGGCTCTGTCCCATCAAGGTGCTTCTGGGGACCCAGCTCTCAGAACTCTGCTCTCCCCTGGCCAAGTCGAGAGGCTCCTGTGAGCACGGGCCTCTGAAGCCAAAACTGCAAGTGCCAGAATGAGGGAGCAGGCTGAGGGTGTTTATGGAGCGATGGCTCTCTCCTTCTCCGCCTCCTCTTCCTCTAACTGCACCACTGTGGCCCTCTGAGGTTTTCCTCCAGGAGAGGTCTTGTTTGCTCTTTCTTAGGGCTTCAATTCTCATTTCAGATCCTTCCTGGGTCCAGGGCACCAACTTCTCTCCTTGCTGTCTTTCTCATGTTGCTATATCCAGTGTCTGGGTGGCAATCCTCCAGGAGGATCTTTCTCTGCTGCTTACCCAGTCCCCATCTTCCTGGAAGTCGGAAGTCGCTTAACTATTTCTTTCTCATAAGTGAAAATTTATACATCATTACTTAACACTGATGCTTCATAACTTCCCTTTATCCAGGACTTTTTGTTCTTTTTCCAGACTTCTTCTGTTACTAAATATATTTTCAATTTGATACACTCTGTCTTCAGATACACTATGGATACTATAGATACTATTGATACACTATTTACATTTTCACTCTTTCAAACATTATTACTACTATTTCACAAAGCATTGCATTGGTGATTTTTTCATCAATGGAGTAAAACATTTGATACTTGTAACTTAAAGAAAGAGAGGTTTATTTCGGCTGACAGTTTCAGAGGGTTCAGTCCATAGTTAGCAAGCTCCAAGGTGGAAAGTGTATCCTGAAAAGGCATGGTGCAAGGAAGCTGCTCATATTACAGAGACCAGAAAGCATAGGATAGAGAGAGGAACCTTCCAGGTCATGCCCCCAGTGACCTACTCCTTCCAAGCAGATCTCACCTCCAAACTGCAGTCAGCTATGACCTCATCAATGAGTGTAGCACCCTGCAGGTGAGTATAGCACCCCAAGGTCCAATCACCTTCGAAAAGCCCATCTCTGAACACAACATTTGGGGCGATATTCAAGATCTAAACCTTAGCATTTCCCCAGCCCCCAAAATGTCCATTTCATAATGCTTTTGGTGTGTCGCTAAGAGTTACCAAAAGTTTAACAATTACAACTTTTCTGAAAAGGCCAAATCCAGTGTCTCCTCTGCAACTCAAGGCAAACTCTTAGCTATAAATCTCTATAAAAGTCAAAAAGAAAATTGAATATTTTCAATGTACAATGCCCAGGGTACACAATCCTATTCCAAAATGGAGGAATAGAGGGATTGAAAGAAATCATACAAAAGCAAGAACAAAAACTAGTCTGGTAAACATTAAATCTTCTAACTTCATATCCAGCATTTGCAGCATCTTATGAAAAGAAATGTTAGATCCTAAGATTTAGGTGACCCCACTCCTATGCCCTCACCAGTTGCAACTTATATGGCTTCTCTCTTTGGCTGGCTCCACTCAATGCCTGTGATTTCACTTAATAGAAAAAATACATGTTTCTGGCACGTCCAATATCTTAGATTCTCCACTGCATCTTCATATCTGCTGGCAGAGCTTCCACATGTCTGCTGGCAGAGCTTTCTTTTATGGAGTCCTGGAGGAACTGTAAGCCTGACATATATTTTTGCCTGGTTTTAGAGGCATTCTTGAAATCTGTCAGAAACCTCCATGACTTCTACAACTCCTGTATTTTCCATATCTGAAAAACAGCACCATGTAGACCATGCCAAGATTGGCTGACAACTTGAGAAATATCTGATCTTCCTTAGACCCATGGCTGGAGAGACCTCTAAGTGCCTGGATGGTTTAACTGGGAATTATACTTTCCCAGGTGTCACTGAATGTGCAGGCTTTCCTAAGGCATTCTTCTCAAATGAAAGACTAACAGTTTTGCACACTTCAGCCTGGGATGGTTGAGATCTTGGTGATCTCTGAGGTGCCCTCAAGCTTTCTGTCTTCTTGTCACTGTACAAATTCCTTACTGGACTTTCTGAGAAAAATTGCACAAGCATTAAAATTTAGTTGTAGATGTCATCCATGGAATGAGCTAGGAGAGATTGGACAGAGTATTATGGTCACATACCATTCATTTTCATTCAATTTTGCTTTATGCACATATCCACATTATGTTTAAAATAAGATCTACATTCAAACTATGAGGAAAAGAATGGTGATTTGCTGGAAAAGAGTTTAAAACTTAATTTTACAATATTTTAATGAAAAACATATAAAAATTTAGGAAATTCTCCAGTTTACTTTCTTTTTAAAAAATAATTTTGTTGGTATGTTTTATATATACATAACAGTCACATATCCTAGGGAATTTATACCTGTATGTGACCTACCTGGATTCTTCTTTTTCCCACTGTCCTCCCCTCCTTTCAGCTACTCTGCCCCACCTTATTTACAAAAGCTTATTTATATTTTTTCTCTTTTTTCTCAATTTTTCTTCTCCTCTCCTTTTCCCTCTCTCCTCCCTAGTTCCCTTTCCCACTGGAATATTTTCTTCCTATTTCAAATACCTATTGTTCATTTGATCTTTATTTACACTTTGCATTTCTCACTGCAGAGAAACCATGCAATATTTGAATACATGTCTTATTTATTTCACTTAAGAATATGGTCTCATTGTGCATGCATTTACCTAAAAATGTCTCAACTTGATCCTTCTTTATGTCAGAGTAGTACTCCATTGCAAAAAAAATCCATATCTTCTTTCTCCATTGATCAACTGATCAGCATTTGGACTGCTTCCAAGTTTTAGCTATTGCAAGCTCTCGCACTTATAAACATGGGTGTCATGTATCTCTGTGGTATGATCCTTTTAATTCTATCAGGAAGATACCAAGGAGGACAATAGCTAGTTCACATGGATCCTCTAGTTTTAGTTATTTGAGGAGCCTCCACACTGGCCTCTACAGTCTACACTCCCACCAACACTGAAGTGCTCCTCTCTTCCCACAGCCCAGCTAGCATTTGTTCTTGATAATAATAAATTTCATGTTAAATCTTGATAGTGGTCTTTCTTCAAGTTTGAGGTGCATCATTAGGCTATTTATTTGTTCTAGTTCTGTTTTCCTCATGAGTGAGTTTACCACTATAAACTTCCCCTTGAGGACTGCTTTCTGTGTATCCCACAGATTACAGTAAGTTGTATTCACATTTAATTTGTTTGTAGATAGTGTTTAGTTTCTTATTTAATTTTATTTGTGACCCATTGCTTGTTCAGAGGCTGTTATTTAATTTGTGTGTGTTTATTGAGTTTTTGTGTTTCCTTTTGTCATGAATTTCCAATTTCATTGCACTATGGTCAGATAGTATGCATGGGATAATTTCAATTCCTTGCATTTAGCTAAGCATGTTCTACATTCTAGCAGCTGAGAAGAATTTGTATTCTGATGTTGTGGGGTGGAACACGGTGTAAACATCTACTAAGTCCATTTGTTCACAAGTTTTGTTCAGTTCTGTTATTTCTTTGCTGATTTTTTATTCAGTTTACCTGTCTCTTTGTGTCAGTGGGGTGTTAAGTTCCCCCGTTAAAATATTTGATTTTTCATGTCTATTAAGGTTTGTCTTATATAGCTGGGTGTCTCTATATTGGGTGCATACATATTTATGGCTGTTATTTCTTCCTTTTGAAGTTTTCCCCTAACAAGCATGTAGTGACCTTATTTACCTCTTTTGATTATTCTTGGTTTGAAGTTATTGTCTGCAATCCAAATTTTCTAGGTTCCTATCTCATGAAGGTTTTCCAAGCTTTGATTCTCAGTCTACGAATTTAATTTTGGGTTAAATGTGTTTCTTGTATACAACATATTGTTGGATTTTGTTTCTTGATCCACTCTGCCAGTCTACTTCTTTTGATTGGTGAATTAATGCCACTTACGTTAATGGTTATAACTGTTATGTGTTGGTTTGTTTTTGTCGTGTCATTTACTTGCTGTTGGTTTCCTATTTTTACTCTCTGTTTAATTGCTTTCTCTGCTAGGTGGCTTCTTTCCATTGTTTTTCTTGAAATTGTAGTGATTTCTATCTCTCTCTAAAATATCTTTTAGTGCTCTTTGTAGGGTTTGATTGGTGCTCATGAAGTTCTACAGTTGTTATTTGTCATGGAAGTATTTTATTTCTGCATTAAATTTGAAAGATAGTTTTGCAGGATACAATAGTTTAAGTTGGCAGTTGTTTTGTTTTAGGACCTGTAATACTTCATTCCAAGCTCTTCTTGATTTGATGTTTGTGTTGAGAAATCTGCCGTGATTCTGACAGGGTTTCCTTTATAGGTGATATGTTTCTTTTCTCTAACAGGTTTTAGTATTCTATCATTTTGCTGGATTTCTGGTATCTTGATTATTACATATCTAGCTATGGTTTTGTTTTGGTTATTTCCTTGTTGAAGTTTTGTATGCCTCACTTACCTCTATGTGAGCTTCTTTATCCACACTTGGGAAATTTTCTGCTATTACTTCTGCAAATGGTCTTCTTATGTCGTTTGTGTTGACTCCTGCTGTTTTGTTGATGCCTATCAGTTTCACATTGTTTCTCTGGGCACTGTTTTGCACCTGTTGAATTGTTATTTCCTCGTTCCTTGTAATTTTTAGAGATCTTTCCTTTCATGATTATTAGCTGCAATGCTGTCTTCAAGATCTGAAAATCAATTTTTGGCTTCATTGAAGTGATTTTGCCAGCTTTTGACAGCAATTTTGATTTCCTGGATATCTGTATGAATCTGTTTCATGCATTCTAGTTGTTTCCCATATTGTTCAGTTAATGTTTCTGGTTTTTTATTTTTGCTTGTCTTTTTTTTAAATGCATGTCCTCTTTATATATGCTAAGCAATTTTTTCATTAATTTTGTTATTTCATTGTTTACCTGAGAGATTATTTCTGATCTTATTTCTTCTATGGCCCTGTGGAGTTGTTTCTTTACTTCAGTTGTGATCATTTCAGAGATTTCAGGTGTGTGACTTCCAAGTTCTCCTATGCTGATTATCTCCTGGATTTATTCTGGTTGGTGTGGAGTTGTGAGATTGCATTTTAGTTTTCGCCTTGTCATTGTGGATGTTGGAGGTGAAGTGTTAGGACTCACCCTCCCCAAGCAGCTCCCTGGAACGTCTCTAGGGACCCTAGATTTCCTAGTTATTAGGCTTGCCCAGTGATGGCAGCAGGAGGTGTCCCACTAGGTCCAAGATCACCAGGTAGTTTCTAGAATGCACAGCTCAGATGAGTGCCCCAATGGCAATAGAGTGCTGGCCTTTAGGACCAGGTTCCTGAGGGGGTTGACTGAGGATGCCCGAGCCTCAGGCTGACCCACAATGTCAGTGGTACATGCAGGGTTGAATCAGGGTCCTCAGGCAGCTGATGAGCCATACCTTTCCCTTCAGGGCCTTGGGCACAACTGACAATGTTAGAGGGACGTGGAACACCTGTCTGAGTTCTACATGCAGATAACTAAAGGCTCCTGGGTCTTCTCAGGCTTTAGACATGATCCACAATGTCTGTGGAGCATGGCACACCAGTCCAAATTCCCCCAGTGGCTGGATAGTTGTGCCCTGAACTCAGGTGTGACTCACAATGTCCATGGGGGGGGCGTTGGTCCAAGGTCCCCAGCTTGCTGGCTGCTGGTGACCCAGACTAACCTGTGACCTGCAATAACAACAGGATGGGGGACACCAGTCTGAGTCCCCCCAGTGGCTGGGTAATGGCATCCCAGACTCTGTTTTAATATTTAGATCTTTGATCTATTTCAGTTTTAGTTTAGTGCATGGTGAAAGGTGTGGTTCTAGTTTTTTGGTGATTTTTTTTAATTTTGAAGAGAAAAGAACAAAAACAAAATAACACAAAAAACAGAAAAATGATACAGAATTTCAAAATAAGAAGATAGGAAATCAGCAATGGTTGTTGTACTACTTACTGTTATCTTCAAAGTAGTTGCTCAGATGACCAGATATAGGTATGTAAGATTGATCAAACAGTTAAACATCAACTATTCCTTTCAATAAACCAATAGAAATTAGTAGTATAAGTATCTTGGTGCTCTTGTGTGCATATATTTCCCTTTTCTTTTTCTGCTTTCCTACATCCTAGTTATTTTTTCCTATTAAGCAGTTTCTTTCCTTTTCCCAATATCTATTGTACCTTTCAGTTTTATTTACTCTTTCAGGTTCTTATACTAGGGAGATAATATGGTGTTTACATATGTGGATTTGATTTATCTCACTTATGAGTATGGTCTGTAGTTGTATCCATTTACCTATTAAAAAAAAAAACCTTGAGTGTATCCTTCTTTAGAGCTGAGTAATATTGCATTGTATGAAAACAACACATATTTCTTATCTACCCCTCAGTTGATGGGCATTCGGGTTGTCTCCAAAATTTTGCTATGACAGGTTGTGCTGCTGTAAACCTGGGTGCAATATATCACTGTGGCATTATGTTTTTAACTGCTTCTGGGAAAATACACAGAAGGGAAGTGGCTGGGTTGAATGGGTTCTCTATTCCTAGTTTATTAAGGAATTTCCATACTGATTTTCAAAGTGGTTGTACCAGTCTATGCTGTCACGAACAGTGGAAAAGAGTTTCTTTTGCCTCACAGCCCCTCCAGCATTTGTTGTTGGTTGATTTCTTGCTGGGAGTCATTCTTACTTGGGTGAGATGAAAGCTCAGTTTTGTTTTAATTTGCATCTCTCAAATGACCAATGATGTTTAACATTTTTCATGTGTTTATTTTCCATCTGTATTTCTTCATCTGAAAAGTATGTACTCATCTCACATGCCAGTTTTTGGATTGGGCTTTTGAATTTGTGGGGTGTCTTCATTTTTTTCAATTCTTTAGATGTTCTAAGTATAAATCCTTTGTCTGAGGGATGTTAGCTAAAATGTTTTCCCACTCTGTGGGTTGTCTTTTCACCCATTAAAAGCTTCTTAATAGGATGAGATCTCAGGTGTTGATTCTTTGAAGTGTTTCCCATGCAGTTTGGATTTGTTCATGAAGACTAAGCCTATCCTATGTTTCCAAGATTTCTACCTACTTTCTCTTCCAGTAGATTTAGTGTTTCTGCTTTTATATATACATCTTTGATCCATTTTTACTTTAGTTTAGTGCATGGTGGTAGACATAGGTCTAGCTTTGATCTTCAGCCTGTAGAGATGATATGGTTCTATATTTTAATCTTTAGCATGTGGAATGCTAGTTTTTTCAGTATCATTTACTAAAGAGGCTATCTCTTTGCCATTGTATATTTGCTCCCTTTGTTGAAGATAAGGTGGCTGAGTGTGTTTGAAGTTGTTTCTGCATCTTCTAATGTGTTCTACTGTTTCTGTGTCTGTTTGTTTTATTTTGTTTTTTCTCTAAGTATCCCGCTATTTTTATCACACTAGTTTTATAGTATAACTACAAGCCAAGGATTGTGATCCCCAGCGTTGCATTTGCCTAGAATTCTTTTGCATTTCCAAGCCTTTGACAGGCCAAATACATAGCAATTTCTCATCCCTAATAAAATAGGAAGGTAGGACATTAGGACAGAATCAAGGTCAAGAGCCAGCTAACCTAGAAGACGTCTCTAAGGAAAAGCTATTTCCTAGAAAGACCTCGATACTAGTGATAAAACTACCTACCATAAGCAATTTACAAGCATCAATACAAAAAATAGAAAATTATAAGACTCTAAAGCAAAATGCAACCCCAAACCACTCCACCTAGAGCAAGAGGACAGTAAGGTGGAAGGAATCAAAAGCCACCCGCATGAAGTTTCAGAAATGATAGTGGCAGAAATAGTAAAGCAGCTATTTTACTTTCTTTCTTTTTTCTAGCTTCACACGCTGCCATCTCAGAGGCAATGCCTGGGCTCTCGTGCCTTTTGAAATCTGGGAGGAAGCCTTCCTGATCCCATAACTCTTCCATTCTCCATGCACCTAAAACCAGTGCCACTTGGATGAAACCCAGTTCTGCTGTCAACTGGAGCAGTGGCTGGGCTTCCTTCTCTTTTGGCTGTAGGGGCCCAGTGCCTAGATTGCTAAGCACTCTGAATCCAATTCTGAGGAACAAGTTCTCTAGGATGCTGCCATTCTGGAATACGGTGCTCAGTTTCTTCTCAAAGCGGTTTTTCACTTTTACAATTTGGTGATTGCCAAGGGTGGAGTCCTGCTGCTTCTTGTGATACCCTCAGGCCATCTTTTCTATTCTGTTCCTTCTCAGCAATCAAGATCTCCACTGCTGTATCTTTTTAGTCCACAGTTTTACTGGAGGTTCCTTTCTGGCCAAACTCACAACTTTTTCTGTCATTCTGCTTGGCTCTCAACTCTTGATTCTCAACATAAATTGGGCTAAAATGCCCACAGAGTAGCCATGCCACTGTCTCAACATGAAACTGCCTTGAAATTTCTTCTACCAACTTAGTTTGATGCCCTCAATCTCAGTCTCAGGTGAAGTCTCTTGGCAAGCAAAATGCAGTCAAACTTTTGGCCAAGCCATAACACACATCATCTGGAGTCCAACAACCAGTGCAGTCTTTCTTCCCATCAGAAATTTCCTGAGCCTCATCTTTACCAGCTTTCAGCTCTGACGAGAATCTCCCATACAAAACAGCCTAAGCCATTCCATCTGTACTTTTTCAGCCAGTATCTCCAAACCTTTCCAAATCCTTCCCACAAGCCACTCCCAAAGTCTCCTGAACCACGTGGTCAGGTAGAGCTAAAGCAAGGACCCCACTTCTCTGGTACCAATTCTCTCTTAGTTAATTTTCTCATTGCTGAGGGAAAATACCTGACGCTCACAGTTAAAGGAAGAAAGGATTATTTACCACACAGTTTGTGGAAGTTTCTGCCCATAGCTGGCTAGCTCCAAGGCAGATTGGCACATACCAGAGTGGCACCAGTTCATTGCAGCAGGAGGCATTGAAAGCAGCAGTGAGGAGGAAGGAAACAATCCTCTTTTTGCCTTTTTAATCTTATCCATACTGCTGTGGGTAGGGCGGTGCCAATCCAATCAGAGGACTGATCTAGCCATCACGCACCCTTAATCACAGCCCCTTTAATCCTAGCATTGAACCATGAATTAATCCAGAACTCTAGATTAAGCTACCTCTGCAAAAGCCCCATGTAAGAGTGCATGAGGCTTTGGGGGATACCTAGACACAAACCATAACAGACACCTTAGAGAGACCATATCTCCACCATAACAAAATCATAACATAAGAACAAAAGAGATGTGAAAAAAGGATACCTCCAAAGAAACATAATAAACTTTTATCAGTACGTTAATGAAATGCTGAAAAATATATTCAAAATAGTGATCATACACCTACAACAATGCATTGACATTGACAATGGGCAATAAAATGAAATTACAAACTTATTATCATGCTCTGAATAAGAATTTAGGAGAAAGAAAGGTGGTTTTCAAAACACAGCAGAAATCCTGGTAATGAAGAGTACAGTGAGTCAAATAAAGATGCTATTGAGCACCTCAATAACAATGTTCATCAACTATGAGTTTCTGAATTTGAAGACAGATTATTTTAAATAAAACAGTAAGCCAAGAAAAGCCTCCAAGACTAATGGGGCACTTTTAGTCTAACAATTTGTTCAATTATGAATGTTTCCAAGTGGAAGAAAGAAGCATAAGGAAACAGAAAACATTTAACAAAAAATAAGTAAAAATCCCAAATCTTGAGAAAGATATACAAATTCAGATTCTGGAAACTCAAAGGATTTCAAATATGTAAGACCAAAACTGGTTACTATACTAAAACTCTAAAACAAAGAGACAATTTTAAAAGTACTGAGAGAAGAATTTCAACTTCCATTTAAGGGAATCCCCACTAAGGGACAGTAGATTCTGTTATGCAAACTTTATAGACCAGGTGAAAATTCAATCACATACCTGAAGTTGTGCATTTTAAAAGGCCCATTCAAAAATAGTGTTCTCAGCATAGCCATGTGAATCAATATTTGCAAAACAACTAAAATCATTCTTATGGATTGAATCAAAAAAGCCCCCTTAAGTCCCACCTTTGGGAAGTGGGGGTGCATCACAAAGGCGCTAGCCCTCATGAGTGGATTAATCACGTGATGAACTTACAACTGAATGGTTATTAGATATTGTGGCTAGTTGACGGTGGTGGCTCATCACAGTATGAAGTTAGAGACTGTATCAGGTCCCCAGCACCTTCTCTTGTCTCTATCTCTGTCTCTCTGTCTCTCTGTCTCTCTCTATGTCTCTTTCTTTCTCTCTCTTCCTGACTGCCGTGAAGTGAAGGGCTTTGCTCTGAAATTCCTGTCAACCATATTCCACCATGTTGTTTTTCTCATCTCAGAAGCACAGCAATGGAACCAGCCAGTGTAAATCTCTCAAACCTCTAAAACCATAAGCCAAAACAAACTTTCCCTACTTTAAAGTGATTTTGTCTGGTATCTTGTTGAGCAACAGAAAGCTAACACAACAATTGGTACCAAGAGTAGAGCAGTTGCTGTGATGATACCTGAACGGTATAAAAAGTTTGCAAAAGTCTGAGGAAATGGTCTAAAACGATCTTGGAACACTATAACAGAGTTTAATGAGTAATTCCATGGGGGTTTAGAAGGCCAGAATGCTACTGATAGGATAGCAGAGAGGAAAATTGAAGCTCATAAAGTTGCAGGGAGAAATGAGGACACTTTTTACAGTTGGAGAAGATTTCATGTTAATTTGTGACAAATACTTTATCTATATTAGTCCATGCACTGAAAATTTGTGGGAGGCTGAATTTAGATATGGCTGATGAATTTTTCTGACAGAAGACTGGGAAAAAATCCTAGCTGGCTCTCCCTCGGACAAAGGTCTTCTATCTAGAACATACAAAGAATTAAAAAACATGAACCTGTCCAAATTCAAAGGCTCAATCCACAAATGGGCATCTGAGATGAATACACACTTCTCAGAGAAAGAAATACAAATGGCAAATAAATATATGAGAAAATGTTCTACATTTTTAGCCATTCGAGAAATGCAAATAAAGACAACATTGAGATTTCATCTCAGCCCAGTAAGATTGGCCAGCATTAGGAAATCATCCAATAACAAATGCTGGTGAGGCTGTGGAGAAATAGGAACTCTTTTCCACTGCTGGAGGGAATGCAGACTGGTGAAACCACTGTGTAGAGCAGTTTGGAGATTCCTCAGCAAACTAGATCTAGAGATCCCATTCAACCCAGCTATTCCCCTTCTGGATATTTTCCCAGAAGATCTGAAAACATCATATCACTGCGATATATGTGCACCCATGTTTATAGCAGTGCAATTTGTAATAGCTAAGTTGCGGAAGCAACCCAAGTGTCCATCCACAGAGGACTGGATAAAAAAAAACTGTGGCATTTTTATATAATGGAATATTACTTGGCTACAAAGAAAGACAAATTTGAGGCTTTTATAGGCAAATGGTCAAAATTAGACACCACAAGTGAAATAAATAAGTGAAATAAATCAGAGGTACATAAGCAAGCAATGTATTGTATTGTATCACTAGTGTAAAAACCTGAAAGTGGGAATATAAATTTGGAGGTATGAAGGAAATCTGCTCAAAAGTAAAGAGTAAATGGGATGAGGGGCAGGAGAAAAGGAAGAAAGGGACAAATATGTATGTATATATGTATATGCAGGATGGCTAACATGGTTCCACTATTGACTTATGTCACTTTATGGTAAGGAACAGTTAATGATTGGTTGTTTGATCAAGCTTGTATATCTATATGTGTTTTCCTGAGCATACACTTTGAAGTTATCAATATGTAATACAGCAACCATTGTTAATTCCCGTCACTTGTCTATAATCAATTTTGATTGTACTGTTCTTGTGCGACTTTGTGTCTCTTTGTTGTTTCCCTTTTTCTTTTTTCTCTTTTTTTTACTTTTAAAAATAAAAAAAAGAATAAACAAGAAATATGCACTGAAAAATAAAAAGAAATTTCAAGGCAGCACAGCATTCAGGTAGTAAATACTTCTGGCTATGTTTGTTAGATTTAATGTAAGAATCGAGAGGAAATTTGAAATCTTGCCATTTATCTAGAAAAGAAATAACTTAAAAATGTGTGACTGCTGAAGAGATACACCAGGATAACAGGAACCATGTTTTAAGGTCCTCTCTGTAATTTCCTAGGTCCCACTCATCACAGGTTCAGGAGTGTGCATGTGCAAGCGCATTTTTAATAACTGCCTTGAGAAGAGTACGCCCAAGTACCCTCCTTGCACACAGCCACCCAGAAAGGTATTTACTCAGAATATGCTCCACTTTGCTCAGCCATTCAAGCACTGCGAGCCTGCTGCAACCACGGTTCAAAGAAACCTGGCTGTTACTTGAGTTGGCAGTAGACCCTGTTGTCATCCATGCGGTAGTAACTTTGTAGGTTTTGAAGACTGCAGAAGGTGTGAGGTTGTGAAAACTTCCACCAAGATTTCAAAGAAAGTCCTTGGAGGCCTGGAAGTACGTGACAGAATTAGAGTCTCTGCATGCACCCCCTCAGAGAGTTATATGTGAAGTTGTAATATTGAAGTTTAAGCTGTGAAGGAGACCACATGAAATTACAGATGGCATGCACTTGAAAGGTCTAACAAAGAAAACTGAAGGCAGTGAGCAGAGCCAGCCCCAAACAGAGACCAATTCACTGCAGCTGGTGAATATATAATGATACAACTTTCCAAACCATTTGGATTTAGTATCAGGTCAGGACAGGCTTCCAATACTCCACAGGGAGCTACAGGATTTAACATATTTTCTCCTTGAATTTGCTTATGCTTCAATCTCATCCCTTCTTTGTATGCCTACTTTCTTCCCTGTTGGAATGGAAATATTTACTCTGTGCCATTGTATTGGAAAATATGTAATCTTGCTTTTGAATTTTATAAGAGCTCATAGTTAATATAGCCTAAGTCCCAGAGATTTGAATTTGAAAGTTTGAGCACTACTAGAACTGTTAAGACCTGACTCCTATAGATGAACTAAACTCATACTGTATAATTAAATAAGAGACAGTGAAGTCCCAGGGTAAAATGTTATAACTTGGATCTAAAATATCCCCAAAGGCCAACGGATGAGGATTTAGGAAGGGACTGAAGCATGAAGATGCTACCTCATGAATGGCTTAAAATAATGATCAATTTATAGCTGAATGGATTATTAGGAGGTTGGACTTAGTTAAAGGGAATAGGCCATGGGGAGCATAATGTTAAGAGCTCTGGTTCCTGACTCCCCTCTCTCCCCTACCTGGCTGCCATGAAGTAATCAGCTTTGCACCTCCATTCCTTTCTTCCTGTATATTTCTGCCTAGTCATAGCCTTAAAATTGCTGCAGCCATTCAGGTAGGGAATAAATCACCTGACACATTCAGCCAAAACATGCTTTTCATCCTTTGACATTATCAAATATTTTATCAGAGCAGAAAAAAGGTGACTCACATAACTCGAGAACTCATGAACACCAGACCAGCCTTAGACCCAAAAGAGAGAGGAAGATAACTACCATAAAGACAACGTACAAAGAAAAACTACAAAGTAACTATAAAGTAATTACAAAAAAGAGAAAGGAATCTACATTTAGAAATGCAGAAAACTACCAAAATGCAAAGATAAATACAAATGGTAAATAAACAAGGGATGTGCAAAACAACTAAAAAAGTGTGACAGTGGTACAGTGAACCCTTATCTATCAATAATGTTACCATAAATTAATTAAATTCTTCCAATTACAAGATGTACACAAGATAAGTGGCCTTCCAAAAAGCAAACCCTAACTACATTCTGCCTACAAGAAACTCACTTCATCAATAGACACAAAGCAAAAGTGAAAACATAGGTAAAGATGCTCCATGCAAATCAAAAGTGGGCAGCAGTAGCCATACTCACATCAGGTGAAATAGGCCTTAAGTACAAAAATTATAAAACTAGGCAGAGAAAAGTTATACATCATAATTAAGAGAACGCGTCAGTAAGATGGCACAAAACTATAAACATAGGAGGCTAAGTGGAGCACCTACCTACATCAAGTAAACACCATTTGATAGGAGACAGAGGCAGGTTCCAGTGCAGGACTTTAACATCCCTTTTTTTATCCATGAGCAGATCATCTAATTAAAAACTCAACAGAGATTCATTATAGTTAAGCTTCATCTCAGACTAAATAGATTTCACAGATATTTACAGAATATTATACCAAAAAGCTGCAAAAACCACCTTCTTTTAATCAGCAGATTAGGCCATAGATTAAACAAAAAAAACATGTCTTCAAAAATTTCAAAAAATTTTATCAAGAAAAATGAAATCATATGATGCATCTTCTGTGCCTGGAATAGAATGAAACTAGAAATCAATAACAAGAGCAACTTCAGAAATTATACAAATACATGAAGACAGAAAACATACTCATATGAGTAATAAATTTATAAAGTAATAGAAAAGGAAATTAAAATTTCTTGAAACAAATGAAAATGAAAAAGACAACATCTCAAAACCTACAGGATTCAGCAAATGCATTATTAACAGATTCATAGTTCTAAATACCTACATTGAAAAATAGAAATTAATTAATAACCTAGAAAATCAATAATAGGTCAAACCTAAACTAGCACAAGGAAAACAAAGATCAAAGGAGAATAAGCAAAATAGAGATGAAAAAGCAGTGCAAAAGATCAATGAAATGATGACACTTTTAAAGATAAAATTGACAACCGTTTAGCTAGACAAACAAAAAAGACCCAAAGGAATAAAGTTAGAAATGAAAAAAGGAAACATTAAAACAAGACTGTAGAAATACAAGTGATCACTATATACTTCTATCAAAAACAATAAACAGCAAAATTAGAAAAGAATAGATTGATTCTGGACACATATAACCTGCTAAAATTGAACCATAAGAACATTCAAAGCCTGGAATAGAGCAATAATGAATGAGAGTTCGTCAATAATAAAAAATAACTGAACAAAGAAAAACCTAGGACCCGAGGAATTAAAGTTAGTTCTGTAAAACCTTTAAAGAAGAATTAATATTATGAAGGGTAAGTAAGGAGCAAAATGGAGTCGGGTATTGGGAAGCAGGAAAAACATGGTAAATGAGAGCAGAATAAGGAGGGAGGGGATTGGGAAGGGAAATGAGGGCAAAGGGTGTAAAAGGGCTTTTGTAAATGGGGAGGGGAAGAAGGATCGAAAGGAGGGGAGGGGAATGGGAAAAACAGAATTAACATATCTTATCTACAGGTACAAATTCCTTATGGTGACTTTGATCATTATGAATGGCAAATATGTAATAAAGAAAAACACAACCACAAAATCCACATGATCAACTCAGTAGAGTCAAGAAAAAATCATTTAATAAAATTTAACATTCATTCTTGATTAAAAGCTGAACAAATTAGGTGAAGAGGAAATATATCTTAACATAATTAGAAATACATATGCAAATCCACCATAAATATCATACTTACTGGGGAAAAGCTGAAAACCTTTCATCTAAGATTGGAAAAAAACAAAGCTGGCCTTCACCATTCCTGTAATCATGGTACTAGAAACCTTAGAGCAATGAGGCAGGCAAAAAAAAAAAAAAAAAAAATTTATCCAAGCTGAAAAGGAGGAAGTCAAATATTCCTGTTTTCAGATTTTGTGATTCCATCAACACACTGTTGAAACTTATAAGTGTGTTCTATGAAGTTGTAATATATACAATTAACATATAAAAATCAATACTAATTTATAGTCCAGTAATGAGAAACCTGGGAAAGAAATTATAAAAGCAATCATATTCACAATAGCTACAAAAAATTAGAATATCTGGAAATGAATTTAACCCAAAAAATGAATGAGCTACACGTGAAAAATACAAATTATCAATGAAAGAAATTGAAGGTGTAAAAAACATATATACATGAACAGATAATGAAAAAAATCACACACACACACACACACACACAGAGATGAATGTTATCCAGCTTCTTCAAAAGGAAAAGCGGGAAAAAAGAGACCGGTCCTTTAGAATACTATAGATGAATCTGGACGGCATTATATATTGAATGCAATATGCCAGACACAGAAAGGCAAACACTTACAGCATGATTACATGGAAGAGAAGAAAAGCTGTTATGGCAAAAATTGGGCTGAATTCCACAAGAGATCAAAGCATTCAAAACAAATGGAATTTATTAATTTGATTTAATAAACCTAATTAAACTAATATGGACCAGTCACCCCCCATCCCTGATTTGCCAATCAGGAGTGTGACACTTAACTGCCTTTGTTCCCACCTTGTATACATTTTTGGTTTCCATAGTAATAGATTGGAATGTTTTAGGCCTGACCAGAGTTGTTTGCCTTGTGCCGTGTGACCGGTCAGGCTCCAGCCACAATGATATATACTTTCTCTATTCTGTTCTATATGTCTCCCATTATGGTTACAATGCTTATCTAGGGAGAGGGAAGGGGTGAAACCACTCAGGCAAGGTTTGTCATTGGAGAAGCAGTTCCAGGACAAAGTCAGGACTGCAAAGTTAACTCTTTACATTCCCTCTGGGATGTTTCCCAAGACACATTTTGAGGCTTGCACTAAGACTAGAATTATTCTATCTTAAAGTGATATGCTAAAAGTCGCTGTTCCTTACAAAGGGTGGTTATAAGGGGCAGCAGGTGAGTGAATTGGAAAGATATTGGTTAAAAGATAAACATTTGCAATTACATAATTAATAATTCCTGGAGATGTAATGTGCCCCAGGGAAATTATCAATAATAATTTGTTCTACTCTTGAAATTTGCTAAAAGAGTAGATCTTAGTCCCGGCTTGTCTGTGAACTGTATCTTACTTTGCAATAAAATCTTTCACTTTAAATTACTTCCTTGCTTGTTCATTGGTCTCTCGGTATTTGTGAGGTGATCTGGGCAAATTCTTCTTCTCACATCACCAAGAATAGGAAAGGTCAGTGCCACCATCATGGTAGGTATTGTAAAGTACATGCTTACTTACATGAGCAATGGTGATATTATACCCTGAAAATATAATTGTGAGGATATTAAATGTGATTGGTATATTTATAATCTTATTAAGGATGTTATATATGCTAACAATATAATCTTGAAATCATGTTGGTAATTGAGAGTTGTAATTTAGTGAGCTGGAATCAATTGTTTTATGTTAAATTATTTACCATTTTCAACTTGTGCTAGTCCCTTTGGGACCCAATCATAAGGCTAAAATAGAAATTAAAATTAGTGCTATTGTGACTGTGAGTTTCAAGTTTCTTATCTGAGATAAAAAGGTAAGAGGGGAGTACTTTCTGAATCAAATAGAAAAAAGGTAATGACTGCTAAAAAAGTTTTATGAAGAATGGTAGGTAGCCTGTTCTATTTGGAGAGATCCACGTTTTTATGGCTTTGACTTTTCTGTGTAATTAGTTATGCTGTTTTCGTTGCCTCTTCCTTCTTTTGTTAGTACATTTTGCAGAACATTATGCTCACATTTCTTGTGTGGAGTTACTGCATTTGCATAACACATGTGAATTCTTTTTATCATCCCCTTCCCATGTGAGAAAGATCTGCATCCCTACTTCCTATTATCCATATTTCATTTTGCTCTTTACTTATAATCTGGGTTTCTTATGTAAGAGAAACCATGTGATATTTAAACTTGTGTGTCTGATTTACTTCCCTTATTATATTGTTTCAAGGTGCATCCATTTTCCTACAAATGATTCGTTTATCTTTCTTTATGGCAGAGTAGTTTACCAGTTTAGACTGTCCTTGCTGGGGGCTGGGGATATAGCTCAGTGGCATAAGCGCTTGCTTGGCAAGCGCAAGGTACTGAGTTCGATCCCTGGTACCGGAAAAAAAAGAAAAGAAAAAGAAATTGATAAACTGTCCTTGCTTACTCATCTGTTGTTGTTTTCTAGTTCCTTTTAAACCCAAACCATCAGGGTCAAACTTTGTCCACTGACCAAGGATATGGCCATTTGGAAAAGTCAGCAGAATCTGTGAGGCATGGTTGACGAGATTTCCCGTAGCTTGTCCCAGAGTCTGTAGAGAGAGGCAACTAGGTCTCAGGTCCTTAAGATAATGTCCTATGCATGAGGAGTCCCAGTGATCCCACAAGTACTCCTTGTGAGACTCAAGTATTTACTAGACATATATTTCTCTCTGAAACTAGGATGATGCTGGCATCTTTCATAGAAGCATAGGAGTGTTAACCACCTGATTGTTCTCCCTAGAACTAGGTCATGGGTTGTGTCCATACAGAAGGAGGAAAGCCAATGACCCTTGTGGGACAATTATTTCCTTGATAGACATCTCTGTTCAAACCTAGGAGGATGCTGGCATCTTTCATAGAGGTGCAGAAGACAGCCCTACTGAGAGCTTTTTTCTCCCCAAACTGGGGCCTACTAACTTCTTAGGGAGAAGGGGGCAATGAGCCACTTGATGGCTCTACCTAGCCCTTTGAAATTTCCTTGAGATCAGGGCAGAGTCCCTCCTCACTGGAACTCCTTTAGCCACATTGAGCTACTTGATGGCTCTGTTTAAGCAGATTAGAGCCACTTGAGAAGCAGTATACCTTGTGTTTACCCCATAGTAAAAACTCTGTTGCTTTCTTTAGGTAGTAGAGATGGAAATCTCTTTTGCAAGAGGAAAAAAAAAGTTTAAATCTTAAGAATGAGGAGGATGGCTCTCCTTTGACTCACAGTCATTTGAGTTAAGCTTTGCTGGCTATTCTATCATTCTGTACAAATTACCTGCATTTTGTTAGAAGAAAGAAGGAAGGGAAACAAACATGGTAGGAGCCACATAGCTGATCCAAAAACAGGCATCCAGTCATGAGGCAGGGCAAGATGGTGGCTGGTCATGTGGTGAAACAAGATGGAGACCTTGACTAAGGTAATACCCTGAGAAAGAATGGCCATCTAGGGGAGAACTCCAAGAATTGAAATTCACAAAGATATGGAGGTTTTGGAGTTTGTAACTCACAGATTTGCCTTGTCTACACTTCCAGCAATTTGACAGTTACAATATATGTGTTGCTCCTGCAACATGATTACCACTAAGGCTTCTACTTGTGGACTTCTTCTCAGGTAAACTGTGACTCTCAGTGTTTGTCTGACTATCTTCCAAAACTGGGTGCAGTGCACACCTGGACAGTTCACTTCTCTAAAGGATCTAAGAAGAGTCGTTGATTTTTCAGCTGATCCAGGGTTTTGCTTCTTGTTAGGAGGAGGATGAAGGGGAAGCCTCTGGCTTCTTGCACATACTGTACCAGGTATCTTTCTTCTCTCTGGAGGGAAGGTACTATGTACTTATATTCTATTTTTAAGGCAGTATACAGTGTATCTATTCATTCTTCTTTATAATTTTCGTTTCTACATTAACTTTTTACTAGTGCTTTTGTGACTTGTCTTTTCCAATTTCTATCTTTTATTATTTTCACAGTTTGTTTTACAGTGTTGGATGGGGCTTTTTCTCTTTCATGAATGTTGCTCAGAAGGCTCTGCCTTATACTTGGAAACTTTATTCTGTTTCCTACTTAATATTTTTATATTTAGGTTAAAGTCTACTACTGATATTTTCTTTACTGAATTTTAAATGAAATGAATTGTAATTATAGAGATTGATCTTTATACCTCCACAACTGAAGAGACCCCTCCTCTAGAGTTGTTCAAAGTGGAAATAAAAGAAGAAAAAAGCTTTTGTACCTTATGAGATATGCATCCTTTGTTCTCTGCTCCTACTTTTTGTTGAAGTGGTATTCACATTACATACAATTAACCATTTTAAAGTGCACTATTCATTGGCACTCAGTGCGTTCATGAGGTCATACAGCCCTTTGCCTCTAGTTTCAAAAAGTGTGTCAGCTGGGAGAGTAGCTCCTTTTATTTACCCACCCCGCCTCCCTCCTCCAGTCCTTGGTACCCACTAATCCTCTGTCTTCTGGGTATTTCGTATCATAGGAGTCATAAAATACATGAATTTGTATGCCTAGCTCCTTTCAATTAGCATAAAATTCTCAAAGTTCACCCAATCGGTGCCATGTTGTATGTTTTCTTCCTGTGGTTGAATAGTACTGTGCTGTATGTACAGTCAGCTCTCCACATGCACATCCGTGGGTTTGACCAAGAGTATACCAAAAATATTTAGAAAAAAGTGGTTTCCATATTAAACATCTAGGCTGTTTTCCTTGACATTATTCCTAAACAATTGAATATAATAACTATTTACATACCATTTTAGTGTGTTGTTTTACAAGTAATCTACACATTATGTAACATATACAGGAGAGTCTATGTACATTATGTTCAAACACTGCAACATTTTGTAGAAAGCACTTGAGCATCCATGGAAGTTGGTATCTTCAAGGAAGGGGAGGCACTGGATCCAAACTTCCACACGTACTGAGGGACAATTCTATACCCCAACATTGGTCTATCCATTCAGCACTCTCTGCCCCTTTTTTCTTCCAGTACTGGAGAATGAACCCAGGACCTTCATACTAAGTTATATTCCCAGTCTTTTACTTTGTATTTTGAGATGGGACTCACTAAGATACCCAGGTTGTTTAAAACTTGCCATCCTCCTGCCTCGGGCTCCCACCATGCTAGCATTATAGGCCTGCAAAACTGCATCCCGTTGTCCAACTCTTAGTGGATATTTGGGTTGGTTTTACCTTTGGTTATTATGAGTAATCCTGTCCAAAACATCCATAAGTTTTTGTGTAGACCTGTGTTTTCATTTCTTTGGATTGTCAACTAGGAACATGATTACTAGATTACAGGATAATCCTGTTTAAATTGTGGGAAGATCAAAGCGTTTTCCACAGCAGCTGCACCATTCGGCTTTCCCACCCAAGATAGATCCCTCGGAAGATGCTAACCATAGTGACTGGTCAGAAGCACTAGAGGGTGCCTCACAAAAACTGGGCATGTGTAGTTCAAGGCCCCAGGCGAAGCACACACAAGTGAGAACAGTGACAGGGAGCAGGTGCATCCAGAACAAACTTAGCAACTTCATGATTCTGCTGAGCAACAGGTCTCTTGATACCACTGACACCATAGGCATCTCCTAACTGGGTTATTGTTTTTATTGCAATGATGAAAACTTTTACTCATCAACCTTGTTCTGAATTGTCTCCCCTGCCATCCGCAACTAGAAATTGGAGTCCTTAAGAATTTAATGGCCTCTGGGTCTGCACCTGCTTCCAATTAGCACAGAAGCAATAAGTGGAAAATATGTTTGGAGTCACACAAACCTCTGGGAGTGAGTTGATGTCCTCACTAAGGTGAGAGTTTAGAAGAGTTCTGCACTGTGGGATTGAACTCTCCTGTGAACTGTCCTGGGACCTCTGGTAGTTCAAATTATCGACTGGCCTAAGGGCTGAGCAAGTTGGGAAAGTTAAACTAGGAGTAAAAATACTCTGACAAGTTACCACACTCAAGGCTGCCTTGCAGCTGTGCCCATGTAACAAGCACAAGAGCAGGAAAGAAAAAGAAAAATAAAGCTACTCATTTCTCTGAATATTTATCCTAAAAGTCTTCCAAATAGGCTTTTTAAAAAAAGATATGTTTAGACTTTTTACAAGAGTTGTGAAAATAACAGTTTCCATATATTCTTTACCCAGTTGCTCTGTATGATAATTTTACTTAGATACCATTTCAAAAGTAAGAAATTATCCTCAGTATGATTTTACTACATAAACACAGAACTTAATTTTTATCACGGGACATTTGGTGTAGATAACTACTTCTGATGACATGAACCTTGTTCTCTTTCATGAGGTCATATTAGACATTTAGTTTTTATGGGTTAAAAAAACTACAAGTAATAGCAAGGAGAATCACATAGTCATTACATAGGATCTGACTACAAAGTTGATGGACTTTCCAAACTTTGCCATATTTTCTCTATGTATAACTACAGCTTTTTGTTTCCATTTGTACTTCCTCTGCTAAGATCTATAGATGAGATCAAAGGACCGGAGGTATTGTGAGTTATTTATTTCTATGTTCTTCAGAACTGAGGAAAAATACGGCCATAAAAATCCAGTAAAAATCTTACAAAGTTAAAACTTGTGTCCTTCCAATGTATTAACCATCAGAGCTCTGTGCTTTTCCCCAGAGTGGATATACGTTTTCTGAAGGTCCTAGATGATATAATTTTGGACAGTGAAAAGCCAGCACTGTGATTGTAGGCCGATATTAATATTTTCATCACCAAGAAACCTGTAAGTGGCTGAAAATGGGATTTTTCAATTTCCAGCAAAACTCAGTCACTAGAATGAGATAATGGATGTGCTAGGCCGCAAAATTATAAACATGAGAATACATTGTTCTTGCTCCTTCTCATCGCTGTGTCTGACCACATCAGCTCAAGGCTTGAGATCACCATGTACATGGAAACGCATACCCTAAAATGGGTGCGAAACGATGCCCATGAAAGTAATTAGTTCTAGTATTCTACATCACATATGGTTGACTATAGTTTACTGCAACCTATTAAATGTTTTCTGAGTAACTAGTAAAGAACAGCTTGCCCTAAACACAAAATAATTATAATGAGATGGAAATGCTACTTTTCCAAATTGGATCAGTACATATTGCATACATGGATTGAAACACCACATTGTACCATGTAAATATCTACAAATACTACATGTTAAATAAAATATTTTTAAAATATTAAATGAATGAGCAAATGTTAATTACTTTGATGTTATCATTACATACCTTACGCATATATTTAATTATGATCCTATACTCTCCAAATTTACATAATTTTAAAAATCTGTATATGAACTATAATAGATTTCAGGTTTCATTCAAAAGAATTCTTGTTGGGGACCGGACCAGGCAAGGACAAGACTTCCCCATGGCAATGGATATAACTTCCTTGTAAGCAGAAGAGTAATGGGCTGACTTGTGGGAAAGCAATATGTAAAGGCAGTGGTCCTGAAAGGGTCATTATGTACCTCAGCAATCTTTGTAACAGAAGCAGGAACCTTGGGGTTGAATCTAGAGCAAGGGCCTGGCAGTCTGCCTGACAAACCTGTCCTTAAGTGCTTTGCTCAATAAACAAAACCGCTGGTTACCTTTACCAGTCCTCCCTATTCCTTCTTTCTTTGGTTCGTTCCCTCTTCCCTCTCCCTGTTCCCAAGGTCGGAGCTGGACTCTGGCAAATTCTAGTCACTGATATGAAACTATCATCTAAAACTAATTTAAAATCTGATATAGTAAATATAAAATGGTCTCTGATTAACTTATATCTGGTTTTATGCTTATCCATACTCAGAATAGAGTTCTTGCATTGCAACATGCTTATATAAGATGAACAGCATCTGACACTAAGCTCCAAATTGTTCCCAAATTTTTCTTTCATTTCAAAAGAGCTATCAGTGAGTTCTTGAGCTGTGCCCTTCTTTACAGGGAAGAGAAGACTAGAATAATCTCTCTTCAGAATATCCTAGTGGTGAGAACTTGAAACTACAGAGGATATCAGCAAAATTAAATATCTTTCACATCACTATGTCACAGTAATCATGGTTACTGTGACCCAATTTATTGTATTAAAATCATGGCTTTCTAAGTGCACCTTCTGTGGCCTTAGTTACTTACTTTTTCCTCAATAAATCTTGTCTGCATGGTCAAAGTAGGGTCACTGACATTTCTTCATTTGAAAGGTGGAGAGAACAATGGTGTTGACCTCATCTGTAAAATGAGGTAACAACAGCAACCACCTCCAGGATGATAAAGAAGATTAAATGAGAAAATGTGTGTAAAACAAAACAGTTATACAAAAAGCAATCATGCATCTTAATTTTCCTGGGATAGTTTGAATTTTTTCCATTTTCCTGGCATGATTATTAATAAGCTATCCTTTGCTCTAGAAAGGATCCCATGAAATATAAGCTTCATAAGAATCCTAGTTACAAAGCACATGACAAATACTATAGTCTCATTAGTTGTTGCACTAACTTTGCCCAAGTTATTGAAGATGCGCCAGAAATCAACAGCAACTATATTCATTGAGTTTCTAGCTTATTTGGGATAAAAAGACAATAATCAAAACTAATTGTTAAAATATATGTAAGACAGTGATAATGTCTTATTTTTCTCTCTTTCTTGGGACAAACTACCTGACATCCAAAGTTAAAGAGAAAAAGGTTTGTTTAGCTCACAGTTTGTAGAGGTTTCAGTCCATAATCAGCTGGCTCTAAGGCTTGATGTGGTAGATGAGAGGGGCAAACTTCTTTCTATTCGTTATATTGTATGCAGGCTACCCACCCGAGGGTAGGGTAGGGCTCACCCCCTTAATCCCAGCATTGGACCATGAATCAATCACAAACACTAGATTCAGCCACCTCTGAAAAGCTCCCCACCCCCACCGCATGACTACAAGGGGATGTGCAGACACAAACTGTAACAGATAAATACTACAGAATACAACAATGAAATTCCTGAAAACTGTTTAATATACTATCTAGACTCTGTCAGTACAGTTTTTATACTTTCTGAATTAAGACATATAATAGATATTAGGACATAACCAAAATGTTATTCACAGGACATAACTGCTTAGTTGAGTTAAAAGGAAAATATTAGGGAATGAGCTAATAAAAGTCATGAGTAGAACTGGTTTTAGGTCACCACAGTACAAGATTCTTTCAAAATGGGAACCCTATAGCAATGTGCTATCCAACACACTGACCCCAGTCTTCCTGTGGTAGGCAGCTGTATTTCACAATCCATTCTCCCCTTTCTGGCCACCCAAATAAAGACCTATTTCTGGTTATTTTGACAGTTTATGGCCATATGTTTTGTGGTTGTTAAAAATGAGAATGTAGGAGATTTAGCTTTCTTTTGTGCTAATGCTCAGCTTTTTCTTATATCTGTGCTTCCCCCACCAGCTGTTGATTGAAGTTGTGATAAAAGTACTCTTGTTGAGTGGGCATCTTATGTGACTTTATCATTAAGGAGACCCCATGATGTGAGGGAAGCTCTCACCTCCTCTTGTCTCAGCTCCTGAGAATGGGTTTCATCACAGAAAAAGAAAAGGAACTTTAAGAATGAAGATAATGGGAAAAATCTGGGGATAGATTTTATTAAGTGAATTGTTCAAGTTGTTGATTGACAATGACATAAAATAATTAGCACCCAGATCTTTGTTTCTAATAATATTCTCCCAAAAAGTTACCATGGTTACGTGGAGAAATGGGTAATTCTAGGACTGGAGCAAGGCGTATATAAAATGATGCTGGAATATCTTATGTTTCAGAAAGCAAGAAAGCGTTCAGATTCAGTGATGATGTTTCAAAGGTACAGTGGAGCTAACTCGGAGAGTTCCTGATGTGCTACACTAGGGTAACTTCAGCAAAAACTGAAGTATTGAATTGTAACACAGTGCCATGAGTTAAATATCCACAAGTTCATACTGATGCGAATAAATGATTGAATAAATGACTGTGAAAAAAGAGACAAATCTCTTACGCAGAACAATTTCAAATAATTTGGATAGGTACTTAAACTTTAAATTAAAAAGCTGAAGCATAACTACCTAAATGGAAACCATGTACCCTGGCTTTCTTCCAAGGAATATTTTTAAAATGAAATTTTATGGCTTTTGTATTTTTAGTTTAAATTATTATTTTTTTCGTTTTTATTTCTATTAGTGCATTCTTATAGCATATGATGATTATATTCATTGTGGGGTTTAGTACATGTACATAATATATCAACTTCTCCCTCCATTTCTTGGGGGGAAGGGTATCTTTATGGGAGAGAAAGCTGAGATAACATTTCGGCTGCATTTTTAAGGTTACTATCAAAGTGACATCATATTTATGGTATGTACTGTTGATACTGTACAATGAGGATAACACTTCACTTTTGTGGGCTTCCTTCCCAGACCCATATGCCTATTTAAATTATGAGAAAAACAGTACACTGATACCGACTGAGAAACATTCTGTAAATTACCCAACCCAAACAATAGTCCTGTGAAAATTGTCAAAAACATCAAACACAAATGTCTGAAAAATTTTCATAGCCAACATTCCTAGATGGAATCCTGGCACAGAAAGAGAAATTAAGCAAGGTAATTCGAATAGAGGTAAAGACTTTCATTACTAATAGTGAACCAATATTAGCTTATTAATGATAACAAATGTACTAGGTTAATATAAGGTGTTAATGAAAGAGAAATTGGATTGCAACATATAAGAACGTTTTATATTACGTTCATAATTGTTTTGTATGTCAAAAGTGTTTCTGAAGTAAAGAACATATTTAAAAGTTATGACTGAAATTTTTTAAGTGGCACGATAAAGGAGCTAGAAGGAGAGGCTACTGCAAAGCTAATGGGTCACCGTAACATATTAGACGCTTACCCCGCCCTTTGATTCTTCAAAATGTCGAAAGGGTCACAACGGGCTTGCTCAACTTACCTTTATCAATTATCAAGTTCTACCTCAAAACTTGATGATTACACGCCAAAATATACAATGTGTCACGGAAATATTTGAGAAACACTGAAGTCAAAGCCAGTGAAGACAGTATTTGCATTTTTGTAACACGCTACTATGAAAAAGACACATTGCTGTTAATCTCCCTCACAATAGCCGCCCTCAGTTTGAACAGTCCTACCTCATCATTCTCATCATTCTGTCATTGTACATTTTCGGGGAGTAATTACCAAGCTTTGAAGTTAAAGTAAGACAAATTGAGCAAGTCTGTTGTGACCCTTTCCACATTTTGAAGAATCCAAGGGTGGGGTAAGCGTCTAATAGGCTATAGTGATCCGTTAGCTTTGCAATAGCCTCTAGCTACATTCTGATGTAGTTCTGAAAGTCCTTTTCTGTGTGTTTATGATTTTTAAAAAAAGTATGGTAAATGCTGCTGCACAGTGCCATCCAGGGGAAACAGGCTCATAAAAACATACAGTGTGCCTTCATTCATCTTATTCAAGACACTTTCTTTATCCACACCATTGGGAAAGGTATGTCAGATACGCTCTTCATTCTACATTTATGGGACCACTGGACTAGAATCTTTAGACCTGTATGAGCACATTTACATGTTCAGTCTAAAATGATACAGGGTATGCTTGGGAATCTCAACTTTGATGCAGGACCAGTTAAATGCAGAAATTTTAGTATTCACATATTTCTTGTTTCATAGATCAGTGTGACTTGTAAGAAAAGCTGATGATCCTGGAGATTAATTGTACATTATAGAGCACCAAATAAAATAATACCTCCAACAGCATAAGCTGCATTCAATATAGTTCAACAAATCAAACTTTGTAGGAGCTGAAGGAAACTGGTGTTCTGTTATCTATTTGTCTAAAGCTACTTTCTATTATAGAAAGGAAATCTAAGCTGCTGTGCATACTAGTGGGGTGCACTTCACCATACTTTTGCTATGCTCCCACAGGTTCTTCTTATTTCTAGTACTAGTGATTGAGCCCAAGGTCTTCATATTGAATCCTTTCTAATTTACCCTTTGGAACACATATCCACCACTATATAAGGCCAAATTCTCCTTGTTTCTGTACTCAGTGAGAAGAAATTTGTATTTCACCTGGTTAGATAGTACATAATGTGATATATTGCCTTGATGCAACATATTGACACATCCATCTGAAAGCATAATTAAAACTTAATTGAAAGGCTTCTTAATCATATGATGTGAGTTGTATCAAACTATGTTACAGGGCCCAGGCAAGTGGTAAAATTCCTAGGTATCACTTGAACAGGGGAGATTGGAGACTTTCCTCATTTTTATGTCCTTCATTTTATTTCGTACTAGGTTCATGATGAATCTTGAAATCATGTATAAGAACTCTTCAAATTAGTTCTTCTTTTTCAGTCTTGTTTGGCTACTTGAATCATTCGGTATGTTATATAAATTTAGGAAACATTTTTAATTTCTCTTTTTCCAAGTTTGCTTTTATTTTTGTTTGCATTGCTTTGAATAAATAAATCAGTTTGTGAAAAATGGATACTTTAGTATGAAGGAGGTCTCTAAAACATAAATACTTAAGTCATCTTTAATTTCTGTGACTGTTACAGTGGTTGTCACTAGACTGCTCCTGAGCATATTTCCTTACATTTATAGTTTTATATTTAGTAATGTTCTATACACTTCTAAATGACATCTTTGTAAATTTTTCATTTGTTCTCTGTGATACATGAGAGTATAATTTTTGTGTATTTAAAAATAAGGAAAGCACTCAGATAATAAACAATAAGTAATTGTCACTGTCAGTTCCAAAGTCAAAACAAGTGGTGCCCATATTATTGGGTTGTCAAAGTGATAGAGAAAAGACATATCCCAGTTATATTGTAATTATGAAAAAAATTGAATTTGAATGAATGATATTGTCAGAAAACTAAGGCATTTTTGGAGATTAAAAGAGTTATTACAATTATAAAACCTACCCAGTGCTGGAGAAGATGGTAAGAGAGGCAATCTTTATTCATTGTGGGTGGGAGTGCAAATTAGTACAATTCTTACAGATAACAGGACAGAGTTCCACAAAGCACTATCGGTTCATCTGTGGCTCAGCTGTCCCACCTTGGAAATGAAATCGGCACACTGAGGAGACAGATGCATGCCCATGTTTACTGCAGCACGCTCTACAACAGCACAGCTGGAGAATCAGCCCTAGGTTACTATTAGATAAATAGATTAAGAAATGTGAAGGGTATTATTCAGCTATGAAGAGCAGTGAAATCCTGTTATTGGTAGCGAACTAGGTGAAACTAGAAGTCACAATATTAAGTGAAATGAGACAGACACAAAAATACAAGTACAATTTGTTCTTTTTCATATGTGAAAGCCAAAAACATAGTTTATATGAAAGGAGAAGAATGATTATTAGAGATTGGGATAGTTGTGTGCAGGACTGGTTTTGATCAGTGCCTGCTGCAAGCATGAATAGAAATATCCCTGGATCCCATTAACACATGAAATTAATACAGTCTAATAAAAATGTAATAAAGAAATATACTATGATTTTACAAAGTCTTTTGAGGCCTCAGAAGCCCCAAGTTCAAATCATTTAAAAGTTTCTTCCACATGCTTCCAAGCGGACAGAAGATTCTAACAAAGCCTCTTACCCCACCTAGTGGTTACCTGTGGGAATTTGGACCAAAAGCTAACAAGAAAGCAGGTGCATGTTCCATTGGAAAGGAAATTATTACCTTGTTACCAGGTTTTAGCTGCTGTTACTTCTCTTACTGAAGGACCTAAACTTACCCTAAAACCTTTAACATTCTGGCTTATGTCACTGTCCCAACAATAAACGTGGAGCACAGAAAAATCCCCTTGGAATGATTCAAGAATGTTTGAAGCAGGTACATGTTGCACACATTGTCAGGTGGCCACCATGCCACTGGGCCCTCCCTGGGCCCTCCCTGGGCTTCCGCTGAAGAGTGGACTAAATGCACGGCTCAGTGGCCCCTCTGTGATTAGTTACTCAGTGGTTCTCTACCAACAGATTAGAAGAAAACACAAGATAACTTGATTGAATCTGAGCAACTCTGACTCTCTTGCCAAAAATTTAAGTTTATATTTCTTAATCTGTAAAGTAAGACTATACTTTCCTAAAACAAGATATCTGCTCAAATATTGGATTATGTACATCTGTCCTCTATCCATCTGGTTATCGACAAGGCTCAGAAAACAATTTAGGTTTCATAACTTGTGTTTCCACTATTATTTATGTCCTCTCTTATTTTTGAAAATATATTCCTTTTTCTTTCTCTGAGCATCTTGCTGCACTGAATTTATGTTCTGCCATATGATCTCTAGACTTTAAGACCATATGACCGCTACATTTACATAATGTGCTTTCATGAGTGTAGCATTGAAAAGTAAAAGAAAAACCTTGCATTGAGATTTTTCCTTAAACACTTGGTTGAGCTTTTTATCATAGAAAAATTTGTAACCTTTTCCATTTCTCCGCAGCTTAAGAAATCATTTCCAGCCACAGAATTACAGTGGTTGATGAAAACTAGTATGATTAGAAGTCTTAGTAACAATTGTTTCACAGAAAAGAGACAGTAAATGATGAAATATTATTCATTGTATTTATCTAGCTTTATGTACTTCATTCATAAAAAACTCTTTAGAAGCAATATTGAGGCGTTCAGACAATCAGTATCTAAGAGATTGATCATATTTAGTTCATAGTTCCTGGAAAGAGGAACAATAGAATGAGTAAGAGGGGAGACTTTAACCAAAGCAGATTCCACTGAAAAGACTTGTGTCCCCCACCAACCTATTGGTGTGCCTGACATCCTTAACGTTGCTTGGCTTGGCCCTTGAAAGCCATGTACTTAGTGAGACCTACATAACTTTGTGTGTCTGTAACCGTGAAGGACACCTCAGCTGAGTCTGTGAGTGTGGACTGAAAGGTACAGGACATGCAACCACCAGGCTCTGAAGCCCCATGGACTGATGTGGAGGTCAGGAGGACAGGGTGCTGCCCCCACAGTACAGGGCTGGCAGGTACATGAGACACTGGAAAGACAGAAGAAGGAAACAGAAAGTCTTCCTCAGGGGTTGGGACCATAGTTTCTAGTGAACAGAAATTGGACAGTGACAGGTGATGAGCACTGCTGACACAAACTTGAGGAAATTCATAATTGCGCCCTAGAAAGGGGCTCCCCTGAGAGCTTATTGTAGTACTTTGTTAAAAACTGATGCAAGGCTTGGTACCTTTCCATAGGCTATGTAAATTCCATTGTTTTTGCAGAAAATTCAATTGCTTCATTACCTTTATTTTTCTTTCTTTTCCCTGATCAATTTCCAACAAAATTATAATCCTTAAGAAGTTCTGCCCTGTGGTGCTACACCTGCCACCTAGTAAAACGAGAAAATGAATGAAAAACATGTTTGCTTTACCTCAAACCTCTAGTGAGAGCCAGCTGCCTAGGGAGAGTTGTGAGGGGAGAGTTGTGAGAGGGAATTCCAGTCTCTTCCTGAAACTTCAGGTCCTGTCTGGGCAAAGCGTAAAGTTTCAAATTGCTTCCTGGAGGCTGACCCTGAATGAAGTCAAGAGTTCACTACGTACAAGTCACAGACTGAAAAGTTTTCTTGAATCAAACCAAGCTAAAAGCCAAGGTCTCATTTAGTAAAATCAACCAGGGAGTAAGTCACCGAGTAGAAACAAAGTAGACACACAATTTTCAAGCTAAATTACTCGCTTTAGTTAATTAGTAAACTTATTCAAAATAGAAAAGTCTTGAGGCAATACTGCAGTCAAACTATCCTGGAAATAGAAATTAATACAAGCACCAACATTGTCGTTGAAAAAAAAAAAACTATTACATGAGACACTCCATTTTCTCCGAATTCTTCAAAATATAAGTTTCAGGATAAACTTATTGCTTGATATTATCAGTTTACACTTTATGCTAGCAAAATTGTCTAGGAAAAATCTGAATCAAAATGAATCTATTTGGGCATTATTATTAGGTATGTGCTAACTGCAATTTTGCAAAGCACAATTTAAAAACAAGGTTGAAGTTCCAATGACTAAGCAAATATCTGCATCAGTGGCATGAATAAGAAGATCCAGGGGACATTCATACCCTAGCAGTGGCCAAAGGGCTGGGATTGCACTGTGATAAAAGAAAATTTTATGAAGCACATAAATCTTACCAAGAGAGGTACAATAATCACCATTATGAAAGAAATCAGGACATCAAAAGTAACCAGGCACCTCAAAAGGAAGATCAGAGGACCTGCAAGGAGACGAAAAAGAAAAAAGTTCACGTACTTCGTAATTTGCCTTGAGTCTCAAACAAGGTGTAGACAACGGAGGGAAAAAAGTGAAAATATTCTCAAATGGTTATAATTATAATACATTCTCAAATTACAGAATGTAGAGAGATTCTAGAGAAAACATTCTGAAATGTGGGAGTTTTTCACAAAAAGTAGTTAAGTTAATAGCATTGATTCTCATGACAAAAGAAAAGCAGATCAAGAAATAATTAATGGAAAGTCAAGTTTTCTGTTTCAAACCTTATTTCTGTATATGTTACACTAAATAATAGTCACCAAGAAACCCAGACATGTACCTTCTTGTTAAAATTTTGCCATTATGTAGTTGAGCATTTTAAGTGAATATTATTCAATTTCCATATATTATAGGCATATATGTAGATAGATTTCTATATCTATGCACTCATGTATAGAGATATATAACCTCAGAGAAATGGTAAAAGCATTGAATTGGAAATATATGTATGAATGCACTTGGAAAGTTAAAGACCCCATAAAAACATAAGATATTTATGTCCACCTCAATATTAGTAGAATATATTGAATCATTGCTTGAATTTTCACTTAGTTCCAAATTATTATAATAAGAAATACATTATTAAAGGCTGCTGTGGTGGCACACATGTAATCCCAACACTCAGGAAGCTGATGCAGGAAAGTCACTGCAAGTTCAAGGCCAGCCTGGGCTACAAACTAAGTTCAAGGCCAGTCTGAACTGCTTAGGGGAACCCTATCTCAAAAAGCCAAAAAAATTATTTGTCCTATCTAAAAAATAAAAGTTATAAGAGTTAGACTTTGAATTAGAAGATGTTACCAAGTGTACAACATTATTAGCTAGGATAATAAAATAATATAGAAAAAGATATATTTTGAAATTATATTTATATTTCAAATAGATGAATTTATGTTTTCAAAGCTTAGTTTATTTATTAGATTTTTTAAAAATTATAACACTAATGCTGCCAATTGTTATAAAAGTGTATAAAGCAGGGTTAATGGCCTTATTGATAAATAATAATAGATATCAGTAAGTTTGAGATAAACTGTTCTGAAAACTTGTAGTAAATGATATTCCCAGAAAACTGATCAATAGTGAAAATTATTATGTAAGTAAATTTTGGATTTAATAATGGATTCCTTTACAAAAATGTTTTCACAAGTGTGTATGTTCATGAGTTTTTACAAAAGTTATATGTGAACCTAACCAACATAAAGATAAAAGAGCAAGGGTGTCATCGCCGTGTAGCCACTCTCATGGCCCTGGGCGCCCTTTCTTCCTATTCTGTCTTACAACACAGATTGAGTTCACCTGTTTCTGCAACTTTCTGTGTGCATTTTATACTGTATTTGTGTCTAGTCTCTTTGCCTCCACATGACTGTGCTGTTCACTTGGTGGTGTTTTCTCTAGTTGAAATTTATTCATTTTACTTAGTATAAAGTATTCCACTTGTGAATATGCTTTTTGGAAAGACATTTAGGTTGCGAAATTTGGACCTGTCACAAATAGTGCTGCTGTGAACAGTAACAGATTACTTTAGTTGCATTAGTACCTAAGAGCAGAATTCCTGTGTGAATGGTCACCCTTGTACTCTGATTTATTAGACAAGGACAAAGAGTTTTCCAAACATTTTTTATCACCAGAGGCAAATAAGAGACAATCATTGTCCCGCGTTCTCCTCCACTCTTGTTGTCCTCTATTTTATTGTTTGTTTATTTTTTGCCATTCTGTGGACACATATGTGTACTATCTTATTCTTTTTCTTATGTATCATAGTTTATTTTATATATCCTTGATGGCTGAGGAAATGTACACGTTTCACTTACTTGTTGATCATTTAACAGATTTTCTTAGGTGAAATATCTGTTCAAGCCTTATTTTTTTAGTGGATTATTTTACTGATTTGTGCGAGTCATTTATAAATTCTGAACAAGTCCTTGATTGAGTATGTTTTGTATCATCTTATCCCACTCTGTGGTTTCTTTTTGCCATCTCTAAATGGTATCTTTTGGTTAACACAGTCTTAAATTTCATAAACCAGACACATAAACTTCAATAACACATTGCTTCTCTTATATGAGAAACAGTAAAATGAAAAGAAAAATTACATATGGACAATAGGAAGTAAGGAGATAGGTTTGTCTCTAGAGGGGAAGGGAATGAAGACTTGAAGGGAGGAGGAGACAGGCAGCGGTAAAGGATGAGAAAAGGGAATTGAGATGCCTTGTGTACAGGAAGCAACTCCACACAATGAATGTAGACATCTGCAAATACTTACCACAAAAAGGGATCTCAAGAGACATGTGCAGGGGGGAGAGAGGGAACTGAAAGAGAATGAAAAAAGTCACTAACGTGTTAGCATATACATGTACTGAGCTTGCATGTAGCATATAAACATTATATATTACACACATGTACTGGTAAACTAAAACAAAAACAAAAATAAGTCTTAAACTTCAATAATGCCCTGTTGAGAAAAATTGTTCTTTACGGCAAATGATTTTTATACCTTATTTTTATTGTTATTTATTCATTTAATTTTGGGGGAGAAGGAAACAGGGTCTCATACATTTCAGGCTGGACTTGAATTCACTATGTAGCCCAGGCTGGCCTTGAACTTGTGGTGTGATTCTCCTGCCTCAGCCTCTTCATGCTGAGATTACTGAAGTGTGCCAGTATATCTGCCTTTTATCTTGTTGTTAAATGTTTATGAAAATGTCATACAATTTTAACATACAGATGTAGTTTTTATCTTTCTTATATATGTGTATACATCAGAATTTTATTTGTATTTATTTACAACATAGATGTTGAGATTTATTTATTTCCAGGAGGATATGCAGATGGTCGTATAATGACAAGTTCATCATTCCCATCATTCCCTCTATGTATAGTAGTGTCACACTCTCAAAAGTTAAGTAAATGTTAGTGTTTTCCAGCTCTATACTCTTTATATCTAGCTCTATACTCTTTATTTTACCTTTCTCTATACCTGTTCTTATCTTAATGTCATCCCTGATAAATTACTGCTGTGTTATTTTAGGTCTTGATATCTAACACTGGACCTTCTCCACCCACTCTGGTCTTCTCCAAGATCTACCATGTCAGACTTGTGGTCATTTGTGTTTATCTGTACTTATTGGAGAGAAGTATCAGCTTCACAATACTCAAACACAAATTTTCTGTCAACTTTCAGAGGACATTTTAAATTTATAAATGAATTTGTAGAAATGACGTCTTATATATTGTCTACTTTTATACGTAGGTATTTATAATCCTCTTTTTACTCCAGTCTCCATTAATATTTTGGTAATAAATTCATTTTAAGTGTAGAACTTTTGTACATATTTCTTTCATATTTCTCTGCATTTGATTTTTCACTACCCGAGTGAATAATATGAGCCACATTGAGCCATTATGTTAACTCTTAAAACTTGTAGAAGTTCTGGAATCTTGAAGCACTTGACCATTATTCCTTTTTAAGATTGCTCTAGAAGCTATTCTGAGTAATATAATTTGAGCTTTCCTGAGAATGTCAGGATCAGCCTATACAGTCCTTGAAAAAATGTCGTCTGGGAATCATGTAAGTGTATAGATTCTATAAATCAATTTAGGAAGTTATTTTCAACTTAGTAATATTGTCTCCCACTGATTGAGCATGAATTGTCCCTCTGTGTATTTATTCCACCTATGTAGACATTTTTAAGGCTAGTTTGGGCTGGGGATATAGCTCAGTGGAATAAGCACTTGCCTAGCAAGCGCAGGGTCCTGAGTTCGATCCCCAGTACCACACACACACAAAAAGGCTAGTTTTATAGTTTTCATTGTATGTATCTTCCGATTCTTTTGTTAAATTTGTTAATATTTTTGTTTTAATACTATTAAAATGTAATGCCTCTCTTAATTTTTGATGTTTCTTAGTAGTTGCTGTACATCATGATTATATCCGGTATGAGAAGTTAGAATATGGGCACAGCACAATTTAATTAGCTTTTACTTCCCTTTTCCCACCTTTTTCCTCACATCTCTAGATCACTTTGCAGTCTGCAAGTGCTCTGTGTCCCTATTCTGTGTATATCAATCTTTTGTTTTACTTGTTAAATCATTTATACATAGTATTTCTCATAAAAAAAGAAATCATGGAAGAGTTATTTGTGTGTCTGACTTATTTCAAGATATGGTCAGGTGTGGTGGCACATACCTATAATATCAGCACTTGGAGAGCTGAGGCAGGAGGGTCACTGTGAGTACAAGGCCATCCTGGGGTACATAGTGAGACTCTGTTTCAAGACACACAAAAAAGCAAAAATCCCCACAACATTGAGGTCTCAAGCTATGCTCTTTTCCGACTTTAATTTGACTTTGTTTGAGGTCACTATGTATGTCCATCATATTTTCTTTATCCATTCATCAGTCAGTGGACATAGTGATCACTTCCAGGACTTAAACATTATGAAAAAAAAAAAACATTATGAATTGTACTGTTATACAAGTGGGTGTGCACATAATACACTAATATGATGACTTTAACTGTTTTAGGATGGTAATCAGAAAGGATCTACTGGGTCAAATGGAAATTTTATTTTAGGGTTTTTGTTTTTTTGAGGAATCTACATCATAATTTGCATAAAAGTTATACTAGTTTATATTCTACCACAAATGAAAAAGCGTTGGCTTTTTCCAGATAGCATTTGTCATTACTTTTTTTCTTGATGGTAGCCTTTTTTGTGGTCAGATGGAAGTTGAGTATTGTTTTAATTTGCATTTCTCTAATGGTCAAAGGCAGTGAATAATTACCATGTATTTATTGGCTATTTATTTTTATTTACTGATGAAAAGTGCTCATTTTGAACTAGGTCTTTGGTTTGGAAGGTCTAATTTTCCTCAGTTCTTTATGTACTCCAGCTGTCATTGCTATGAGGGTTGCTAGCAATATTTTCCCCTTTTATATGTTGTCTCTTCAATCCGTTGTTATCTTTTCTGTGCAGAAAATGTGATCTTGATATAAAGCCATTCCATACATTCTTGATGATATTTCTTAAATAACTGGTAATCTTCTCAAACATTCCTGATAGATGTATAAGTCTTATAAGTTTTAGCTATTTTATCTCACAGAGGATTTAGGTGTTTTGCTGTAATATGCGGGCTTTAACTATTTGTTACTTGAGGTACATGGTGAGAGATATGGGTCTAGCTTCAGTCATCTGCATAGGTATAGTTTGTTGGAACAATTCATTGTCTTTCCTCCAGTGTTCGCCATAGATCAGATGACTGAATGTATCGGTGCTGCTTCAATATCCTCTGTTCTTTTTTAAAAATCAATTGTATTGGTACACTTTCAATATACAGAACGATATATTCAACATAGGGAATTTGTATCAGTACACAATATATCTTGATTCTTTTCCCCCTTCTTCTCCTCCTTATTTATTAAAGCTTTTCTTTGATCCACACATCTGTTTTTGTGGCAGTACCGTGTGGTTTGCAGTAACCAAAGCTCCTTAATTCAACTTGAAGTCTACAATTGTGATGCCTCTTGCTATGCTGTTATTGCACAGGATTCTTTTGATCTTTTGACTTTTTATTTGTTCAAAGTAAATTTTAGTCTTTTTTCCTAGTTCTATAAGGATTGTTACTATTGTTTTGATTAGAACTGCACTAAATCTACCTACCAGTTTTGGTAGTATGGCCATTTTGGCAATATTTTTCTCCCTATCAAGGAATAGGATATATCTCTCCATTTTGTCAGGTCTTCTTTGATCTCCTTCTGCAGGGTGCTCTAATTTTCATACAGAAGTCTCCCACTTTCTTGCTGAGGTGAATTCCTAAGTATTTAATTTTTCTCCACACTATTGAGGATGGTATTGCTTTCCTAATTTGTGTTCTGGTGGGTTCCTTACTGATGTACAAAACCACTTTTCTGATTGCTAACAACAACACTATTACTGATTTTTTCATGTTGATTTTCTACTATACTGTGTTACTGAATTTTTTGTTAGTTCTAGGACTCTTTGGATGGAACTTTGGGAGTATTATATGTGAAGGATCATGTGACCTGTGCATATAGTTTGATGTCTTCACATATGATACACATGCCTGTGTTTTTTCTCTTTCCTGGTTACTCAAACTAAATATTTGAGTATCATATTGAACACAAGTAATAATAGCAGAAATCCATGTCTTGTTCCTGATCTTATAGGATGTCAGTTTTTACCCATTTATTAAAATGTTGACAGATATTTTGTCATGAATGGCTTGTATTGATTTAGTTATGATCTTTTTATGTCTGTTTTCTTCAAGGTTTTTATCCTCAGTGGATTTTAGATTTGTCAAAGGCTTTGTTCTGTGTCTGTTGCTGTGGCAAAGTGATGTGGAACTCTATTCTATTTATGTGACGCATTATGTTTTTATTGAATTGCATGTGTTGAAATGTCCTTCCACCTCTGAGAGACAGCCTACTTAGCCATGATGCATGATCTTTTAAATAATTTGCTGCACTTCATTTGTCAGCATCCTGTTCAGGATTTTTTCCCACATCCATAAAAGAGATTGGCCTATAGTTGTCTTCCTGAGTTCTCTTTCTTGAGTCCTTGTCTGATTTTAGCATAAGGTAATACTAGTTTCCAGGTAAGTTTGGCAGTAGTATTGTTTTCCTTTAAAATTTTTTTAAAGAATTTGAAGAGGATTTCCATTAAGTTTTTCCTTAAGTTCTTAAAGAATTCAATAATAAGACCTTTGGATCCCAGGATTTTCTTAGTTTGTAGGTTATTTATAAGTTGTCTGAATTGCATTACTTAATTTGCATATTCTGGGTTTTTATAACTTCTTGGTTTAGTTCTGGTAATTCATAGGTGTGTGTAGTAATCTGTTTCCTTTAAATTCTATAATGTACTGCAGTACGCTTTCTGGAATAACTTTAATAATCTGGATTTCGGTGATCTCTCTGATTTTGCCTTCATTCTTTTTTTTAAAGTCTCTATTCAATTAGTTTTGGTTGTGATCTTTTTATATTTTTTGATTTTCAAAGCAACTGTCTGTAATCTAATTTGGTTTATAGATAAATATGATCTAAATTAAAGATTTGCTTCTAGCAAGTTGCCGGCTGGTCAAAATTATGTTCAAATTCATCTTATAAATGTCATGATATAATTTGAGAGTCTCTGTTCAAAAACTGATGTCTCTGTTCAAGTTATGTTCACAGAACATTAAAGAAAAGTAGTTAAGATAATTAAATAAAGATCCCTTTGGGTGGAGAGAGATTGTTGGACAGGACTCCAATTGATGAATAAAAAAGCAGCTGCCTGGAATGACATTAACCAGTTTTTGTCCATTAAAAAGGAGCCCCAATAAGCTCCATTGCCTTAGAGGAGACACCTCCATAAATATTGTTCAAAATATATTATTGTGATATTTTTATATTGGTCATTGTCAAAAGGTTAAATTTTCAAAAAATAAGACAATAAGGTTTTCTGATTAAAAGATGCTACTGGAAGCAAACTAAATTAAGAAAACAAAAATAATGCCAATTTGCTATTGTTAATTTCATGCTGTATTAAGCGTATTCATGCCTTCAAAATGTACAGTATTCCAAAATATAAAACTGGAATTGTTTATATAATGTGCGGCATTGCTCCTGTGCTCCAAGTATTTGTATTAAGAAGTTTGTGTTGGGCCAACATGAGGTCATAATTCAAATGATAATTTTTTAACAAAAACTTATGCTATGTATGTGCTATATACACTACATTTAGAAATGCATGGATATTGAACAGCCCAGACAATGTTACAAATTTCTTCAATGAAGAGTTTCTTATATATTAGGTAGAAATGATTGACTAAAAGGGCTACTCTATTCCAATATTTAAATATGATTTCACTGTGTTTAAATGTTTAAATATTACAGATTTAAATGTTTCATAAATGTCATCATGCTTGTTATGTTACAATACTATGTATGGCTTTCAATTTTAAATTTTCTTTATAAAACTATGTAACTATTATCTGTTAACATTCTACAAAGATTCAACTACTAGAACATACATCATTGGTAAGAAATAACAGTTCTGTGACAACACTTTATATTTCAAGGTGTTTAATACCCAGATAAAATTTTAACAGTTAAGTTCACTGCTTCCATTACAATCTAATTTCATTAATCTTCTCTGCTGGATGTTTAACAACTGAGGTTTGCAGACCAAAAATTACAAAGATAAATTGGGCTAAGAGGACACCAATATTTTGGTCAAAGCCCTCCAAGGTCAAATAGGACCCAGGATATAAGAAACTTCTGCTGCAACATCACATAACTTGGTTGATTCCCTGATCTTCTGATCAAGATTATGGGACCACAGAAGAAAGTGACTGTACGGTGTATAGTGTGCCTAAGGAGAGTCACCAGGAAAGTCTGTCAAGCTTTCACAGAAAATAACTTGGTCAAGCAATGACTGTGACTTATCCAGATGGCTGACACTGACAGAAGTACTGAGAGGCACTGCACATGGTTCCAAGGTAAACCCTGAGGAGATTTAACGCACCTTAATAGATGGCAAAAAATTAATTTTAATTAATACATGTCTCATTTTAACTTGGTCTTAAACAACCAGCAGAAAAGTATAACTATAAGAAATTAGATAGATAAATAGATAAGGTGTTTCAGTACAGTTACTAACATGGAGACAAGTGTATGTTTGTGTATTAACAGGTCATAAAACATCATCTTGGATGCGATACTGGAATATGTAACCATAGAAAAAAGAGATCTTCAAACTGTGGTGAAGTCTGCTGCCAACAGAACTGTCATGGATTCTGTAATGGACTGATTATATTAACATGCTTGTGTCTTTTACTTCTGTTCTGACAATGCTAATCATATTTCAACTGCTACATTTACAAAAACAAAAAGGAGGAGTTGTGGGGACCACTAGAAAGTGGCTCCGAGCAGGATTTAATATTTACTAATTGGCTTTCCATGTTTACTTGTGACTTGTCTGAAGCTCAGGCACCTTTTGTGACAAGATAAGGCAGCAGCTGAGGAGGTCTGGCTCCAGCCCCAATTAACTACAAGGAGGTTGCAGCTGCAGGCTCCACACTCCTACGGTAAACACAACCTAAAGATAAGGTCGTTCTCCTGATTGACATAATTTACTATTTGGGAAAATTCTCGCAAGGTCCTATGAGATTCCCACAGTTTCTTGAGTATCATTCTCCTTTGTTTGAAAACCTAATAAATACGAGCTGCCCAGAGGTCTTTTACTAACTCAGAGAATATCAAAGGTGTGTGAGAGTTAGTCCCTCCTGGAGCCCTGAAATCATTTCTTGTCTCATTTATTTAAGCCTTTGCGGTCCAGTCACTTGGGAGATTGCAGGCCTGATCAGCCTGCAACAACTTAGGGTTATTTAATCCAGTTTTTGATAGATGAGCACCATCAGTAGTCTTTTAATGAACATTCAAGATTTGGTACGTAATTCACAGGGGCAAAAGGAACAGACTCAGTACATGCGTACTTCTATAACTGAAACATATTTTCATTAAATAGTACTAACCCTTTGTATTTGATTATTCCTCCCTCTCATTTTTAAGTGGGTTACAACCCACAAAGTTGGATTTTACAGATTGAACAACATTGCTCTATGTATATACTTTGACATGGATATGCCAAGTCTTTTAGGTTTAGTTCAGCTTTGGGAGTAATTGGCAAATTGTTTTCTAAGGTATACTAAGTTACTCTCTTCCAATGCTGAGATAGTTCTATTGAACCACCTCCTCACTTACCTTTGGAATTACCCAGACTTCATTATGTTTGCCTCTCGAGAGGATATGCAGTAGTACAGCTATGCAGTCTTCATTTGAATTTCCCTGATTAACGACCTGGTTGAGCATTTCTTCATGTTAGTCACTTTAGTTTCTCTTTCTGAGGTACACTTGTGATTCTTCTCTAATGTCAGTCAGTCTTGGGTATTTAAAAAATTTTATGTATGAGCGCTTTCTTTGACATGTTAACTGCCTCCAGTTTTTTACATCCATGGTCATTTTCATTGTCTCTTTCGATAAACATTGTCTCTGGAATATTAATATAGTTGGACTATCAATCTTATTTAGTAGTTAAACTTTTGGGATCTTTTTCAAAAATTCATCTCTTGCACAAGACTTTAAAAACATTCAGAGATACTTTAAAACAGTTTCAAGTTTTACCATTAACACATAATATTTAATCCGTTTACAGTTAAGTGGGGTGTGTGTGTGTGTGTGTGTGTGTGTGTGTGTGTGTGTATGCTATGTGAGGTAAGAAGGCAGTTTTGCTTTATTCTTTTGGATAGCTGCCCAATCAACCTTCTCTTCCTTCTGCCTCACTGATTGATGTTGGCACCTGTTATATACCACATTTGCATACGTATGTGTGTGTGTTATGGTTTGTGTCTGGATGTTCTCCCAAAACATCATGCAGTCCTGGGAGGTGGGCCTTTCAGAAGTGGCTGAATCTAGAGTTTGT
>PVLD010006854.1:0-96669 GCA_004027595.1 Dinomys branickii | reverse complement strand
TACTATCTTCTCTATAATTTGGTATTTCCTTTAATGTTTTTGTGTTAACTAATGTGAAGATAACTATGTAATACAACATCCAGTTCTAATTCCCTACTATATTCTGTATAACTTTGTATTTTCTGTATTGTTTATGGCTTTTCTGGTTCATATGTCTCCATTCTTTTGTCTTTAAAATAAAATTTAAAAAAAAGAAAAAAAAAAAACTAAATTCAAAACAAACTAATGCCCTAGAAGTAAAGCTTAAATATTTTTAGGGGTAAAAAAAAGGTGAGTATATTTATAAACGTAACGTAAGAACTTCTTGAATGTTACCTCTGGATATTTTGTGTGTTTTGTTTATGATCTATCCCAAGTGTCTAAAACAATGCCTGGAACACAGTACATGTTCAAGAATTCTTCATCACATTAAGTACAATCAGGAAACACTCAAACCATAAAAGTAAAGATTGACAGATTTAAGTATTTTGCAATTTAATAACAACAAAGTCAAATCATAAATTGGAGAAAATTAATACCTATAACATAAAACTGCTACAAAGAATAAATAGTACAAATCTACACAAATAAAAATAGTCAAAAATCTGAATCAATACAGAGAAGTGAAAACAGTAATAACTAATAAACATATGAAAACACATCCTACCTCACTTCACTGATAATCAAAAAGTACAAAAATATAACATACCACTTTTAAACTATGAGACTCAAAACTAACTGTGATAATACTATGATTTGGAATTATAATATAACCACAGTGATGGTATATATAAAAATTAAAGCACTGGCCAAGATAGAACAGAAGCAACTATTAACAAATGGTGCTGGGCAATTATTTAAATTTGACAGAGAAAACAATTCCTGAATCTGAATAGAATAAATTCCAAACAGCAAAAAGCCAAATGTAAACAGAAAAAAAACCCAAAGGCCTCCAGAAGATAGTAAAAATATATAGATTATAGATGACTATCTAATCTTGGGTAAAACTATACTAAACAGCTCAAAGAGGTGATGGGAGAGAAATCATAGTGAAAAGGTAAAAATTTAGAACTATGATCATATAAAGTATTAGGTAAGAATGGAAGTCAAAATCAAAAATAATAATACACACAACATATAAAATAAAAAACAACCAGGCATGGTGGTGCACACCTATAATCAGCACTCTGGAGCCTAAGGCCAGAGGATTACTGTGAGTTCAAGACCAGCCTGGGCTACATAGTGAGTTCAGGAATAGACTGAATTACATAGTGAGACCATGTCTCAAACAAACAAACAAAAAAATTCAGACAAACATGAAACTGAAAAAGTATATATTTTAAATGCCTGGAAACCATACTCATAAGTGAAATAAACAACACCTGCATGTGTAAGCAATGTATTGTCTTGCTAGTGTAAGAACATGAAAGAGTGACTAAAATCTAAGAGGTATGATAGACATTGTGAAATGAAAGGAACATGCTCAAAAGTGCGGGGCAACTGGGGTGTGGGAAAGGAGAAGGGAAAGAATGCGAAATTATGTATGTATGTATGTATGTATGTATGTATATACGTATATACAGGATAGCTAACAATTGTAACTACTGTCTTCTATTGCTTTACTGAAAGGAACAGTTAATGATTACTGGTTTGATTACTATTGCATGTCTCTATTTGTTTTCCTAAGAAACCACTTTGAAGATATCAATAGTAATACAACAACCACTGTTAATTTCCTTCCACTTTGTCTGTAACTCTGTATTGTTTATATTGTTCTTACACTGTTTTGTAAATAGATGTCTGTTAATGTTTTCTTCCTTTATTCTTAAAATAAAATTAAAAACTAAATGCCTGAACAGATAAACACAAAATGAAAATATATAAAAATTCAACCTCAAAGAAATGCAAATTTAGCCTAATTCCTTTAAAATTATTATTCCTATAGTATTCCACTGTATTTTGGAACAAGTTCATAAAATGGATTTTCTCACATTGACAGGTGTATAAACTAGCACCCATGACAATCCTAAAGCATAATCTGCCATTATGCAGCAAAAGTCACTGAACATTTACATCCCATGAATAGCGAATTTTAGAAATATTTCAAGGAAATAATCTAAGATATTTAAAAATATGCGTATGCCAAGAATGCTAACTAAAGCTTTATGTATAAAAGCAGAGTTAGAAATAATCCGAAGTCCAACCACATGGAAATGGTTCAATTATGATCCGACCATCCAAGAGTGTATTACCCAGCTATCTAAACGTTGAGGTGGGGATCTAGCTCAGGTAGTGTTGGTCCTAGCAGAGCAACCCTTGGGAGAGAAAGGAAAAGGAAGGCAGGAGGGCAGGAGGGCAGAAGGAAAGGAGGGAGGCAAGGAGGCCTTTCTGACCTGTATTCTTGTCTCTTATTCTTTCTCCCCTAAATCAAGCCATAAAACCCACAGAAGTTACTTTTTGCCTTCTCCACACTCTTTCAGAAGGGTCCTTCCCAGAGTCAGGAGGAAAAAAAGCTCACAGAGATACCAAAGAGAATGTGAGTTGAAGTCTTCCACGACCTCCCACTAGACACCCTCCAGTACAAAGCTACAAGGCGGCCATGCTTTACCAAACCTGAGCAGAAAAATGCCTTCCCCTGGGTCTTGGGTCTTCATCTCTGTAAGCGCCTGTGTCGCACAAAACACTGATTAAAACAATGTTGTACTTTTCTCTTGTTAATTTACTTTTGTTTCAAGAGTGCCAGTTATGACCACAATAATGCATGAAGAAAAGAATCATACCTTCCCACCCCAACAGAAACAAGGTAAAAGAAAACAGCAAATATTAAAAGAATTACTACCAATAAACCTTCACTAAAAGAATTTCTACTTTAGAAATGGGGGGAGGCGCACAGGAAAAATGTGAGATACAGTGAGGAAGATTTCTCTGTCTCCTGGATACCCTACAGTATACCCATCTTCATTTTGAATGCACTAAAACTCCAGTTATCAAAGGGATGATAACCCACCCACAGGGGAAAAGAGGACACTGTGACAGAACTGGATATACTTGTATAAGATAAGCTCTCTACAAACCTGGAATTGTGCTAATGAGACGGGAAGGTAGGATGTGCTGAAAGCAACTGGGAACAGAAGTGTGACAAGATCAGAGAACAGTTTCCAGAGCCCTGCACACAAGCTTCTCTCAAGAACTGCAGTGCTTCCACAGATGGCTTAGCCTGAGGCCTGGCTGATAGGAAAAGGAAGGTCAGGACTGCGGCACACTGTAGGCTGCACTTCAATTCCTACTTTTACTTGGCCCAAATTCGCTCTGCAGAGCCTATCTCTTTTCCTAGTTTTAGTAATACTTTTTTACTGGTGGGGTTGCCTTGACCAATCTTTTGCTCAGGACAGAAAAAAACTAGAAGCCACCGCCAGGAGACTGCAACCTTATTATTAACACCTGGGAAACTCCTAGGTACGTACTGACAAAAGCTGATGGAGAAGAGATGTAAATGAAAAACAAAGCTAGGACAGGCCAAAAAGAATAAGAGAGCCGATTCTAGACACAGGGTCAAAAATGAAGTCTGAGAGAGCAAGACTGCACATCCTTTTCCCATGGTGCCGGGGATCTCAAATTAAGATAGTATATTTTAAAACATCTCTGGGGCTTTAACAATTTCATATCTGCATATAAATTTCCTTACTACAATGTAGCTTTATACAACTCAGAGTATACAGAAAGCAAGCTGGGCATGATGGTGCACACCTGTAATCCCAGTACTTAGGAGGCTGAGGCAGAAGGGTCACAAGTTTGATCACAGCATGGACAACTCAAGAACAAAATAAGACCATGTCTTAAATTTTAAAACTTTAAAAGTATTGGGAGATATAGCTCAGTCCAAAGGTCCTAGGTTCAAGCCCCAATACTGTCCCCCTAAAAAAGAAAACTGAATATTCAACGTCCCTTCAAAGCTCAACAAGTTGTCTTTGTCATGCATAAACAAACATATCCACACATAAACAAATAAACAGGGTTTTTTCCACAGTCTTTTTCCATATTAAAGAGTACTTCCTGTTTTCCTACTCTTGATCTTAAGCAGGCTCAGGATCTTTAGCAATGTTTTTATGTATGTTCTTGGATCTCTAGCATCAGAAACCCTAATTCTAAAAGGTTAGCACAATTATTTGGGGGAGAATGTGCATAGTAGGAGAAACGAAGGGCTACACTAGGATGGAAAATGCCAAGCAGGAAACAGTACAGAAGGAAGATAACTGTGATTATACACATTCACTCCTACCCTCATTGAACATTCACTGGTAACGACAGTGGACCACACATACAGAGACTTGGGATACAGAAATAAAACAGGTACATAATTCTATTCTTTCCTATGCTCATAGGTGAAAAAAATTAACACTGCTAAAATCTCCACACTGCCCAAGCAATATATAGATTCATTGCAATCCCTATAAAATCGTAATGGCATTCATCACAGAAATAGGGGGGAAAAACCCTTAAAATTCAACTGAACTATAAAAATCCCCTGAAACAGCCAAAACAATTATGAGGAAAAAGTTGGAGGCATCACACTTTTTCACTTAAAATATTACAAAATGACAGTAATCAAAACAGTATAGTACTGGTAAAGAAAGGTACAGAGCACTGGAATGGAATCAGTAACAAAAATAAATCAATAAATCCAAACATACAAAGTCAAAGGGCACCAAGAGGTCACAATAAAAAAAAGTCTTATATTAAATAAATGGGGTTGAAAAAACTGATTTCCATATGCAAAAGAATGAAATGTACTCTTATCTTAAATAAAATAAACCCTTATCATACACAAAACCCAACTCAAATTATAAAACTCCTAGAAGAGAACATGGAGGAAAGCCCCTGGACACTAGTCTTGGCATTTTTTTTTAATATCACAACAAAAGCTCAGGTCAAAAGAAAATTTAAATACATAAGCCTGCATCTAACTAAAAAGCCTCTTACCACAAAGAAAATAAAGAAAATATCAGATTGCAGACTTGGGAAAAATATTTGCAAATCATATACCAGATAAAAGATTAATACCAAAATGTATAAATAAGTATACCAGTCAATATTAGTGAGAAAGCAACCCAAATTTTTTGAAATGGATGAAAACCCTGAATCAACATTGCTCTAGAGAAGACACGTAAATGATCAACAGGTATACGAAAAAGAGATGCTCAACAGCATCAATCTGGGAAACACAAATCAAAACCACTGTAAGATAAACATTCCTTCTCATTTCCTAGGACAGCTAGCATCAAAATTCTAAAGACAAGAAATTCTAGTGAGGCTATGAGGGAAAAAAGAGCTCTTGCACACTGCTGATGGGAATGTAAAATGGTACAGGCATTACAAAAAACAGTACAGAGCCGGGCAAGACAGCTCATGCCTGCAATCCACTCAGCGCTGTGGGAGGCTGAGGCAGAAGGCTAACAAATTCAAGCCCAGCCTGGGAGACTTAGCAATTTATCAAGACCATGTCTCAAAATGTTAAGTTGTTTCTTTTGTTTGTTTGGTTTTTGTGTTTTGTTTAAAGGCTGGGGATGTAGGTCGGTAGAAAGGCCCTGGATTGAATCGCTAGTACTGAAAACAAAACAGTAGTTTCTAAAGGGATTAAAAATCAAATTACTAATTACTATGGTACAATCATTATGTAACAGAAACATATCAAAACATCAACTTGACAATTATTTTTGTCAAAATGAAACAAACATATAACAGAACTACCATATGATCCATTAAATCACTCTTCTAGGCATATACTCAAAGGAAATAAAATCAGCCATCTCATACCAGTATCTGCACTCCCACATTCACTGCAGCCTTAATCAAAATAGGCAAAATATGGAAACAATTTAAGTCTCTGTCAATGGACAAATGTGTAGAAAACCATAGATATATACATACAATTGAATATTATTGAGTCCTGAAAAAGAGACACTGCCATTTGCCACAATATTGATGAACCTAGAGGATATTATATGAATTGAAATAAGCCAGAAAAATACTGTGTGATCTCACTTATATGTGGATCCTAAAACAATCAAATAGATAAAGATAGAAAACAAAAGAGTACTTATGGGACGGGGGTGCAGGAGCAGGAAAATGAGCAGATATAAGTCAGAGGACACAGCGAAATACAAAGAATGAATTAGCCTTGAGGTCTGACAAAGAGCACAAGGACTAGAATATAGTAGTACTGTGTTACACAATTCAAGATACATGAGATTATAGCTGTTTTGCCCCCCCAAAAAAGAAAACCTATTAACTATGTAACACGATGAATAAGTTAATTTGCTTTGCTATCTTATAGTATTATCTTTGTGTACCCCATAAGTTCATTTTGTATACCTTAAATATATACAAAAATGATACTGAAATACTAAATATACATACCATCACTTTATGATGCAGCAATCACACTCCTCAGTATCTACTCAAAGAAAATGGAAACTTACACACAAAATTCTACACAGATATATATAGCAGCATTACTCATAACCATCAAAACTTCAATGTAACCAACATAATCTTTCAATAGGTGAATAAATAAAGGTATATCCACAGCATGGAAACTTATGCAGTGCCAAAAAGAAATGAGCTGTCAGCCCATAAAAAGACATGAGGTTCCTCAAATACATGAAAGAAGACAATCTGAAAAGGCTACACAATGTGTGATCTCAACTGCATAACACTGTGCAAAGAACAAAAGTATACAGATAGATGGCTGGTGGTTATCAGGCTGGACAAGGTCACGAACAGGCCAAGCACAAAGGATTTTTAGGGCAGTGGAACTATTGTGTATGACACTATAACAAAGGATATCTGTCATTATGCATTTGTCCAAATCCACAGCATGTACACCACCAAGACTGAACCCTAACTACAGACTCCAAGAATCAGGATATATCAACACAGGTTCATGAATTGTAACAGAACAAAAGAAGACATTATGGGGTAGGCATATGCAGGAAATCTCTGTGCCTTCTTCTAATTTTTGCTATGAACCTAAAAATGCTCTACAAAAATAAAGCCATTTTTTAAAAATGTAGAAAGTTCGTGAAGGATTCTGAACAGTAAATTAAAAATATTAACTTTTTCTTAGTTTTACAATGTTTATTTTTCAATTAGATTTTATTGGTCCATTTTAGACATACATAATGATCACATTCATCATAGAGAATTTGTATCTGTACATGATATAACTTGTCTTTCCCTTATTTTCCTCCCCTCCCTTCAATCCCTTCTCCCCAACTTCACTTACAAAAGCTTTCTTTCCATGTTTTCCTTCCTTTACCGTTTTTATTCTTTTCCCCTCCTTCTTTTCCTCCTCCCCCTTTGTTCCCCTCCCCATTTGAACATTTTCTTCCTATTTCATAATACTTATACATTTTGGCCCATGTTTACACTTTCAGTTTCTCACACCACAGAAACAATGTGGTATTTACCTAAGTGTGTCCAATTTATTTCACTTAAGAGTATGGACTCAAGGTGCATCCATTTTCCTAGAAATGTCTCAAGTGTATCCTTCTTTATGGCAGATTAGTATTCCACTGTATAAAAAACACATCTTTATCCATTCACCAGTTGATGGGCATATAGGTTGTTTCCAAGAGTTGGCTATCAAAAACTGTGCCACTATAAACATGGGTGTGCATATATCGCTGTGGTGTGATGCTTTCAGTTCTTTGGGGAAGATACCAAGGAGGGGAATAGCTGGATCAAATGGGACCTCTATTTCCAGTTTTTTGAGGAATCTCCACACTGATTTCCACAGTGGTTGCACCAGCCTACATTCCCACCAACAGTGGAAAAAGGTTCCTTTTGCCCCACATCCCAGTTAGCACTTGTTATTGTCAACTTCTTTTTTTTAAGGTATCACTTTAGTTACTGAGTTGAAAACATGAAAAAGAGCCAAAACCAAAAGAAAAAGGCAAGTAAATGGAAACTCACTACTCTGCAATACAGGTAATGAATGTAGCAGCTCAGAAAAAGTGGCAGCTGTGGAGATAAACCATTAGATGTAGAAATATTTTTTTAAGTAGATCCAATAGGATCTTCTGACAGACCCATAGGAGTTACAAGGAAACCGAAATAAACACCAGCAAGGTTTTGGCCTAAGTAACTAGTAGAACAGAAGTGAGACAGACCGAAAAATAAGCAGGTATCTGACTTGTTGAAATCTGCAGTTTCTAAGATAACCAGGCAGACCTGTCTAGCAAGCAGATGAACGTTTGATTTAAGTGTTCAGCAGAGAGGGAAGAGTTGAAGTTGTAAATGTGAGAGTCATCAGAATGCAAATGATATTCAAAGCTGTAAGAATGAAGATAAACACCAACTGGGCAGGCACATGGAGAACAGAGAGGCAAGGCCTCACCCCAGCCTATGCCCATACAGGGACAGGTGGGGGTGTAGAATCTCAGTGCTCTGAAAAATAAGTGTTTCAGGAATAACCTAGTAATTAACTGTCATTGATACTGACAGATGGATAAGGTTAATACAGAAAATTTACCCCGAATTTACTACTGTGGGAGTCATGCACTACACTGACAAGCATAGCTTTGGTGGAGGATTATAGCAAAACCCTACTGAAGTACCATTTAGGAGAAAGAATGGGAAACAAGCAAAGAGAATCATTAGAGAAACTGCAGCAATGAGAAACTGAAAAAGTTTTTCAGAGGACATGTGATGGAGACTACTATGAAGCAGCGCTGAGCAGGACTTAATCAACTGGCTTTTTATGTTTACTTGTCAATCTGTCCAAAGCCTTGGCCACTTGTGTGGAAGTGGGCAATGGGCTCATAGTAAGTGTACCTCTATGATTCACACTAATCCCTACTAAAACCTGTAATGGTGGATGAAGCTGGAAAGCCTCGAAGGATAAACCAAGATCACAACCAAGGACACTTGGATCCACCTCAACTAGATAAAGACTATAGCCTCAGGCATCTCACTCCTGGGTGGATTAATTTAATCCTTAGTAAGGATTAATTTCATACCTTACTTGGAGAAGTCTGTAATTCTGCTCTTCTTGAATATTCCCCTCTCTTCTTCTGATAACCAAATAAATATAGGCCACCCAGAGAAGGTCTTGCTTTTAGCCCCAAGAGAATCTCGAATTCCGTGACAGGGCTTTGATCCTCCTGGAGCCCTGAAATCAGGGCCTCTTTTGCCTCTTTTTAGTTGGTCTTTGCCTCTTTTTAGTTAGTCTTCACTATACACTTATTCAGGAGACTGTAAACTTGATCAGTTGCAATAACTAAGGGATATTATTAACCCAATAGAGATGAAAGAAATGGGTGGAAAGAAAAGTCAAGTTAATCTAAAGTTTTGTTAAAAGTTACAGCAATCAAGACAATAAAATACTGGCATAGTAAGATGAATGCAACAGAACTGAGAATCCAGAAATAAATGCTTGCATATATGGGCAACTGATTTTCAACAAGAGTATTGAGAAAACCCCATGCGGAACGTTAACCTTTTCAACAAACTGTGCTAGAACTGGATGCTCACGGAAAAAAAGGATTAACCTGGACCCTTACCTTACCCCATACATACAAATTAACTCAAAATGAATCACAGACCTAACTGTAAGCAGTAAATGACTATGTAACTCAAAATACAGGAGTAAATCAATCATCACAACCTTGGGTTAAGCAATGATTTCTTTGGCATGATACCCAAAATACAAGTACCTAGCAGAGTACAGCTCAGTGATTCTAGAGCACTTGCTAGCATGTTTTAAAACCCTGGTCTTTCAACCCCAGTGCCACCACACACACACACAAAATCAAATTTTTTTATATCAAAAAACACTAACTAAAGAGAGAAACAGCATTCCACAGTGGAAGACAATACATACAAATTACGTATGTGGCAAGAGACTTGTGTCCAGAATATGTAACAAACTATTACAATTCAATATGAAAAACAAACAAACCAATTTTAAATGGGCACAGTCCTGGAATAAACATTTCTGCAAAGTAGAAATGGCCAAAAAACATGTATGAAAATGTGTAACACCATCAAGGGGACGTTTAGCCATCAGAGGAATGCAAGTCAGAGCAGGAGGAAGCTGGGAGTGGGGGTGCACACCAGCCATCCGCCCTAACTCTCTGACAGGTTGAGGCAAGAGGGTCACAAGCTCAAGCCCAGGCTGGGCAACTTAACAACTTAGTCCCTGCCTCAAAGTAAAAGTGCTGGAGCGTGACGGGTGGGGGATGAGGAATGAGGGAGTACAGGTGAGGGAGGAGGTTGGGGATGTAGCTCAGTGCAAAGGCTGTCCCAGGCATCAAATCTTCAGTATAGAGAAAAAGAAAAAGCACAAGGATGTTCCACTAGAATGTCTATAATCTAAAATTCAGACAATAAGAAGTGTTGAGAAGCACATGGAAAAACTGGAGCCCTCATATACTAATGAGGGAAATATAAAATTGTGCAGATGCATTGGAAGACAATCTGGCAGCTCTTCAAAATGTTAAGCATAGTTACCATATGATCCTGCAATTCTACCTCTAGTTATATATCCAAAAAAGTGAAAACATATATCCATGCAAAAACCAGTACATAAATCCTCACACAGCCAAAAATTGGAAACAACCCAAATCTATCAACAAATGGGTAAGTAAAATGTAGTATTCAAAGAAACAAAATTAGTACTAATATACCACAATATGGTTGAACCCTGAAAATATGATGCTAAATGAAAGAACCAACCACAAAAACCGCGTGTTATATGATCCCATTTATAGGAAATGTCCAAAACAGGCAAATCTATGTAGACAGAAAGTACAGAGTAATTGCCTAAAGCTGCAAAGGAAAGGTTATGGAAAGTGACTGCTAGTGGGTATACAGTTTATTTGGGGCATGAGAAGAACAAAAATAATCTACAAATCAAATGTGGTAAACCAAACTGCACGGGAAATATTTCAAAGAATCAACAACTGGGATCTCATCTTATTGAAAAGTTTTTGCACATGTGGGAAATCACCAACAGAATAAAAAGAAAACACACAAATTGGGAAAAAAATTTTAGCCGACCATCCCATGGAAAAAGGACTTCTATCTAGAATGTATAAGGAACTAATAAAACTCAGCACCCCCCAAATTCAAAGACACAGTCCAAAAATGGCCATCTGGGATGAATACACACTTCTCACATGAAGAAATACAAATGGCAAATAAGTACATGAAAAAATGTTCAACATCATTAGTCATTCGAGAAATGCAAATTAAAACATCACTGAAGTTCCATCTCACCCCAGAGAGAATGGCTATCATCAAGAAATCAACCCATAAAAAATGCTGGTGAGGCTGTGGGAGAAAAAGAAACCCTTCTCCACAACTGGTGGGAGTGTAGACTGATGCAAACACTGTGGAAATCAGTCTGGAGATTCCTCAGTAAACTAGGATTAGAGGTCCCATTCAACCCAGCTATTTCCCTTTTGGTATTTTTCTGGAAGAACTGAAAACATCATACCATAGTGATATATATGCACCCATGTTTATAGCTGCTCAATTTGTAATAGCTAAATCATGGAAGCAACACAAACGCACATCAACTGAGGAATGGATAAAAAAGATGTGGTATTTTTACATAATGGAATACTATTCAGCTAAAAGATACACTTGAGCCATTCATAGGTAAATGGATGCAACTAGAGTTCATACTTATAAGTGAAACAAATCAGACCGACATGTGTAAATACCGTATCATCCCCCTAGTGTAGGAACCTAAAATAGTAAATAAAATCTGAAGATATAAGAGACATTATGAAAGGGAAAGAAACTGCTCAAAGGGAGGGAACAACTTGGATGAGGGAAAAGAGAAAAAGAAAGAAGGGAAAAAATATATGTATATGAATATATGTATACCTATATACATACACAGGATGAGAGAGTTGTACTACTGACTTCTATTGGTATATTGAAAAGAACAGTTAATGTTTAACTGTTTGATCAAACTTATATGCCTGTATCTGTTTAATTGAGTAACCAATTTGAAAACAATATGTAATACAATAACTATTGCTAATTTCCTATTATCATGTCCGAAACTCTGTATTGCTTCTATTGTTTCAGTGTTGTTTTATGTCTGTTTGTTAATGTGTTCTCATACACTATAAGCACTGCATTTTACACTTTAGTGTACAATAACTTACATAGCAATAATGCTGTTAAAATAAATAATGCGTTTTCTTCAAATCTGAGGGAAATAATAAGTTTTAGGGTGATATGATGATCCAGTAGAAAGTAAAAAATGAAGATGCAGGAAAGAAAACTCAGCAAAGTTGTTAGGAATGGGCAGAATCTAGTGCAAGCTGAAGAACCAGGGCAGACATACACACAACAGGCAGCAGAGCAATGGATGCAAATGCTCCTACAGATGTCGGTCAAGGTGTGTGGAGAGTGTCTATCAACTGCCCTCATTTCTCAGTGCAGTTAGAACCAAGGGAATCAGCTGGGAATGAGAATGGGGAAGTGAGCGTGAAGAAAAGGAAGAGGAGAGTGAATAATTGGATGGACTACGACACTCAGAGCTGCTCGTGAATTGAAGTCATCATGACTGTGTGTGATGAAACAGCTACTGTGAATGGTGCCTGAATGGAGTGGACAGCAGGATTAACATGGCCTTGGGACTATACCAAAATTATATGACAAACCAAGAACCAAGATCATACTCATTGGATAAAAACTTAAAGCTTTCACTTTAAAATCAGGAACAAGACAAGGATGTCCACTGTGGCCACTCCTATTCAACATAGTTCTGAAGATAATAGCCAGAGCAATCAGACAAGACAGAGAAATAAAAGGAATAAGGATAGGAAAGGAAGAAGTAAAATTATCTTTATTCACAGATGACATGATACTCTACATAGAAGACCCCAAAAACTCCACCAAAAGACTCCTAGAATTAATCAGCAAATTCAGTAGTATAGCTGGATACAAAGTCAACACTTAAAAATCAACAGCATTCCTACACACAAACAACAAACATACAGAGAGAGAAATAAGGGAAAGCATACATTTCACAAAAGCACCCAAAAACTTCAACTACTTAGGAATTAATCTAACTAAAGAAGTGAAAGATCTATACAGTGAAAATTACACTACTCTGAAAAAAGAAATTGAAGAGGATTTCAAAAACTGGATGGATGCTCCTTGCTCATGGAAAGAAGAACCAACATTGTAAAAATGGCCATACTCTCAAAATTGTTATATAGATTCAATGCAATTTCGATGAAAATACCATTGGTATACCTCAGAGATTTAAGAAAATATTCCTAAAATTCATCTGGAACCTGCAGAGACCCAGAATAGAAAAGAGCAATCCTGGGCAACAAAGGCAAGGTAGGAGGTATCACAATCCCCAATTTGAAATTACACTACAAAGCTATTGTGATATAATCAGCATGGTACTGACAAAAAAAAAAAAAGACCTGAAGATCAATCAAACAGACTAGAAGATGCAGACACGATGACAAAGACACTCAACCACCTTATCTTTGAAAAACACACCAAACATGTTCACTGGAAGAAAGATAGACTCTTTAATAAATGGTGCTGGAAAAACTAGCTTTCCATATATGAAAAACTAAAAGTAGACCCAAACCTATCACCATGCACTAAAAAAATGTCAAAATGACATATTAAAACAGAAACACTAGATCTAATGGAAAAAAAGTAGGTGGAAGTCATGAAGACATACGGATAGGCAGAGAGTTCATGAACCAAACTGCATGGGAAATACATCATAGAATCAACAACTAGGATGTCATCCTATTCCTACTGAAAAGTTTTTGCATGTCAAAAGAAATCACCAACAGAGTAAAAAGAAAAGCCACAAGTTGAGAAAAAAATTTAGCCAACTGTCCCTCAGACAAAGAACTTATATCTAGAACACATAAAGAATTAAAATCAGGCCCCCCAAATTCAAAGACCCAATCCAAAAATGGCCATCTGAGATGAATATACACTTCTCACATGAAGAAATACAAATGGCAAATAAATACATGAATAAATGCTCAGTCATTTGTCATTTGAGAAATGCAAATTAAAACAACACTGAAGTTCCATCTCACCCGGGAAAGAATGGCTATCATCAAGAAATCAACCCATAAAAAATGCTGGTGAGTCTGTTGGGGAAAAAGGAACCCTTATCTACAATTGCTGGGAGTGTAAACTGGTGCAACCACTGTGGAAATCAGTTTGGAGATTCCTCAATAAGCTAGGATTAGAGGACCCATTTAACCCAGCTATTTCCCTTTTGAGTATTTTTCCAGAAGAACTGAAAACATCATACCTCAGCACAATATGTGCACCCACGTTTATAGCAGTGCAGGAGCTGGAGATATAGCTCAGTGGAATAAGTGCCTGCCTGGCAAGCACAAGGTCTTGAATTCAATCCCCAGTTCCACCAAAAACAAAAAAAATTAGGCAGTGCAATTTGTCATAGCTAAATCTTGGAAACAACTCAAATGTCCATCTACTGAGAAATGGATAAAAAGGATGTGATATTTTTATACAATGGAGTATTACTTAGCTATAAAGAAAGATAAAACAGAGGCTTTTATAGGTAAATGGATGCAACTAGAGATCATACTCATTAGTCAAATAAATCAGATGCACATGTGTAAACATTGTATTTCCTCCCTACTATAAGAACCTTAAAGAGTAAATAAAATCTGAAAGCTACAATAAATATTGTGAAATGGAAAACAAACTGCTCAAATAGGAAGGAGCAACTAGGACAAAGGAGGGAGAGGAAAAAGAAATGAGGGAAAAATACACATATATATATACACAGAATAGGTAGAATAATTATACTACTAATATCTGTTGCTTTATTGAAAGGAACTGTTAATGTGTAACTGTTTGATCAATCTTGCATGCCTATATCTGGTTATATGTGCAACCATTTTGAACATGACATTATGTAATATAACAACCATTGTTAATATCCTATCACCATGTTTTGAAATTTTGTATCATTTTTATTGCTCTCTATGCTGTTTTATATATTTGTTTTTGTTATTTTGGGTTTTTTAAAGTGAAATACAAAATTTTATGTATATATAAGGATAGCTGGAATAGGTGTATTGCTGATGTCTGTGGTTTATTGAGAGAAACAGTCAATGCTTAAAATGTTCTTTTTTCTTGTCCAGTTTTGCACTCTTGAATTTGGTAATTAGAATGACTGATCTGAAACCAACATGCCATATAACAACCATTGCTGAACTCCTACTGTCTTGTATGGTGAAGTTCTGCATCATTTCCAATGTTTTTTTTTTATTACTTGTTACTGTCTTTGATTGTTTGATCAATCTTACATTCTTACGTCTGGTGGACTGAGCAACTTCACTGAAGAAAACAGTATGTAATGCAACCACTGTTATGTCCTATCATTTTGTTTGGAGGTTATGTATCATTTTTGTTGTTATTTTGTCTTCATCGTTTATTTGTTAGTTTTTTTAATTTTTAAATTTAAAAAATAGAAAGTGTTAAGAGTTATGGTGCGTCAGGAACTAAAAAATCAAAATATAAAAAAGTAAAAAGAAGTAAGGGCCACTAAATTCAGGGATCACTATATGACAGCCACAATAACCCATGGCACCCAAATTAAAATGTCACTGTGGTGGTCAGGTTGGAGTATCAAGTAGGCTGGCTTTGGGATCAGCCCCAGAAGACTGGTAGAGGTCTGAGTGGGTCACAGAGGCACGGCCTTGGGTAATATACACTCTCTCTGGTTCATACCTCACTGGCACTGCTCCCCTGCTCTGCTTCCCAGCTGCCATGCACTAAGCACTCTTGCTTCCCCACACCCTTCTACCAGGAAGGCAGACAACAGGGACTAAATCCCCTGAAACCAAGAGCAAATTAAATCTTTAAGTTGTAGGTGTTCTTACTTTTCCCAGCAATATGAACGGTGACTAATACACTAATAATAATGAGATATAAGGACTGGGTTTTTTCAGGTAAGAAAAAGTTAGGATGTCTGGAAATGGTAACAAGAAACAGTATCTACCTTACTTTTATGCTCAGTTGTCTGAGAATTGTATGATAAAAAGCAGCTAGTTTTTGAGAAGGCCACAGGAAAAACAGTATGCTATGTTATGAATGTCTGTGTCACCCAAATATTCACACAGTGAAACTTAATCCTAAATACAATGGTTTTAAGAGGTAACACCCTTACGAGGTGACAGGAGGTAATCTGTTCATAAGGAAAAGTCCTCATGAATAAGACTAGTACCCTAACAAAAGAGGCGTTTGTTTGTCCCTTGTACTATACCGACACTGCAAGAAGGTGCAGAGTATGAACCAGGAAATGTACCCTCGCCTCATAAACATTAAATCTGCCGGTACCTTAATCGTACACTTTCCAGCCTCCAGAACCATAAGCAATAAATTTCTGTTAATTATAAATTACTCAGTGCAAGGTGCGTTTTAATAGTAGCCCAAATGGACCAAGATATAGTATCCTCGTTGTAGGATCACTTTCCAATAGAGCAAATATAAAACATTCAGAGATGCATATTACGCTATAGGAGATTTGATTAAGACATACTGTGACTTAAGGGCACAATGGAAAGTTACAGAAATGAAGGAAAAACAGACAAGGACAGAGTAAGAAGTGTGCAGACCACTATAAAGATTAAAACTCAGGGAATGAGAAGTACCCTGGGAGTCTGGGCTTCTTATTGAGATTGAATTAATGAGATTTTTCCTGAGAAATTAGGACAGATGAGTGTTAGTAGGGAGAATTAGGTATTCTTGGGGTTCCACTTGGACCCATCTTTATGCATGTGTGTATATGTGTGTGAGGGCGGGTGTGGGTGGGTGGGTGTTACTGGGGACTGAACCCAGGGCCTTTGCACTGAGCTACATCCCCATCCCTTTTTTATTTTGTACTGTATTTTGAGAGAAGATCTCACTGATTCTCAAGTTGCCCAGGCTGAGCTCAAACTTGCAATCCTTGCCTCAGTGTCCCAATGTTGGCCACCTCAACCCTTTTATAAGTAGGAGTGGAGAGATGGAGAAACACAGTCCTTGGTCTAATTCACCACCTTCCTTCCAGCATGGCATGCAGACCCTAAAGCGAACCCTAATGATTCTTCCTTCTTAGTGTTCACATCTTTGTAGTAACACCCTCTGTTGAAGTGTACACAAGACTTGTAGCGGCTTCTGCCCAACAGAATATGGTGAGCGATGCAATGGCAAAACCCTAGTCTCTGTATTAGCAGATTAGAGTAAGGGACTCCCAAGAGTTGATAAAAGAGTGGTCATACTGGAAATGCTTATGTGACAAGAGCTGTGCAGCTTCTAGGAACTGCAGACAGCCTCTATGGCCTGAGGGCAGCTTCTATCTGACAGCCAGCCAGCATAACTCCGGGGCTTTCAGTCACACACCCACAACAGCCCAAGCAGCTTGGAAAACAGATTCTTCCCCCTTCAGAGCTCTACATGAGAATTTAGCAGAGATACCTCAGTCATGGCCTTTGCAATCCTGAGTAAGGGACATAGTTATGTTGTGACCAGACCATGACCTAGAGAACTCATGAAACAGACTTATGCTATTTCAAGTCACTCTTTGTGATTTGTTACATGGCCACAGAAGATGAATATACTCATTGTTCAGGGTTGATCCTGGCACACTAAAAGGCGTGAGGATAACCTAGGAAAGCCAAGCATTATGATCCCACACAGTGTCTCCTGACTCCATCTGATGAGCAATAGGAGGCCTAGGGGAGGTGGTCTCAACAAGACCATGAGTTTGTAAGCACCTGACTCTGGTTAGAGCAAGAGCCACATCAGGGGAGAAGACTAACAAGACAGTCTAGGGAAGCAAATGAAGCCCTCCGTACTTTCTGCTCAACGTTTATGTAAACCTAAAACTGCAAAAACAATATGTAATATAATAACCATTGTTAATTTCCTAAGAAAAAAAGGAATTTTTAAAAATAAAAAAGGCCGTAGTTAAGCCCTGCACAGCCCCATATGGCAAACTACTAAGCAGGCAATACACAGTAATTTCTAAAATGATATAATCTGACCTCTTTTCAGAAAACAATTCTAAACTAGGCATGGTGCTGCGTGCCTGTAATCCCAGCACTATGGAAGGCTGATGCATTAAGGGGATTAAAAATCTAGCCCAGCCTTAATTTAGCAAGACCCTGTCTTAAAATTAAAACAAACAAAAAAAAATTTAAAAGGGCTGGGAACATAGATCAGTAAGAAGGTCCTGGATTCAATCCTAGTACGGAAAAGAAATTTTTTTAAAATTTAAAAAAGCAAATGATTCTAGTCACAATGCAATGAAGTGGTTTGAAGGAGAGAGAGATTGGAGGAAGCTAAGAAGAAAGGCTATCATATCATTTTACAGGTACCTGAATTAGGACAGTTAGGAATGAAAAAAACAGACAGGTAGTATCTGTTGGGGGATATAAGTGACAGGATGTGGTAACTGATTAAATACAGGAGAAGCAGCTATTTGAGCTCAAGAAGAATCAAGTATTTCTAGTTCAAAACACTAGGAGGATAGTGGGCAACAGTGTCATTAAATGAGACTGGAAACAAAGACTGGGTCCAGAAAAACTAGGTAAGGACAGCTTCAAGAATACGACTAAAAAGCAGAGGGGAAAGAAAATGCACAAGAGAAAATAAAACCAGGAATTAAAAATATAGGAAAAATAGGTAAATTACTATATACAGTTATACACAGTCAGCCCTTAGAGCTAAAAGTTCTATCCCTGGTATTCAAAAGAGAGATGATATCAAAAATAATTTTGGTCATTTTCCTCCCTATCTCCACTGTGTCACATTTTTCAAAAGTTCAAAGATGTTAGATGCTTTGTCTAAAGTTACCAACTAGTGTTAGGGCCAACTTTAAAATTCAGGGTTTCCAACGTTCTGTCTCCATAGCGTCCTCAGTTATGTTAGCAGCAGTTCTTTCCTATACACAACAAAGCTTCATGCCTCGGCCAGTGATGACATTGGGGCATGGCAGGTGCTAGCATAAGGCCTGAAAAATGTCCTTAAGGATGTACAACCATTGCTGCACTTCCTCCACACAGTGGCCCTACCCTTCAATACTCAGCATGGACATCATGTCAGAAGCCATGAGCACCACCACCAGCAGGGGAACGTAGTGAAAATGTAGTTGTAATAGGCATTAAGCTGTTACCTAGTCAGAGTTGGGGTATTGCTCAGGGGTTAAACACTCACCTCGAGGCTTCAACCTTTAGCATCACAAGGAAATTTTTTAAACCTATTACGTAGCCAGGCATCATGATGCACACCTGTAATCCCAGCACTATGGGAGCCGAGGCAAGAGAACCACAAATTAAAGCTCATTCTGGTCAACTCAAGTGACTTAGTAAAATCCTGTCTTAAAATCAATAAAGGAGCCAGAGCTGAGGATGTAGCTCAATGAAAAGGCTCTGTGTTCAGTCCTCAGTATCTCTAAAATCAAACAATTTGTTACCTTATTATAAAGAAACATTCCCCATAAATACATATCAATTCTCAAGGATAGGATAATTCCTCTAGTGATTTACCCATTAGATTTCAAAGACTAGGCCAGAAAACTAACCTACCAAGTACAACATAATTGCAGTAAGGAAACCCACTTGAAAATCAAACAAAAAAATACTACTTCCTAACTTAAGACTACTGTTCATTTTTATGGCATATCTCAATTCACACTGGCCACACCCCCATGTTCAACAGCCCATGACACTGCCAGTGGGCTCAGTCTATACTACAAGGTTTCCTGTGACAGTAATTTCCTCTGAATTTATAACAGAGAGTAAATTAATATGTAAATTACAAAACTATTCAAGTTTCTTTTTTTTTTTGTCTTTTTGAGACAGGGTCTTGCTATGCAGTTTAGGTGGGCCTTGAGCTCACTTTGTAGCCCATGGTGGCCTCAAACTGATAACGATCCTCCTACCTCAGCCTCCTGACTGCTGAGATTACATGCATGCTCCACCATGCCCAGCCAGAAAACCTTTCTAACGAATGCAAAGTCTCAACATTGGGGGCTGGGGATATAGCTCAGTGGAATAAGCTCTTGCCTAGCAAGCGCAGGGTCCTGAGTTCGATCCCCAGTACCGCAAAAAAAAAAAAAAAAAACAAAGTCTCAACATTTAGGACTATAACATATGTTTATGTTTCAACTGTCCTAGGTATATCTTCTTTGTTTATCCTGTATAATTTTTAAAATCTCAACTTAGATGAGAAATTTCTCAAAGACCAGGACTATAGATCTTCTACTCTTTAGGCATCCATCTGTAAAAGACAGATTTAAGCAAAATGCAAAAAAACAAAAGGTTCACAGAATATAAAGATGAGTTCATAAATTAACTGTGCCACTTACTAAACATCCTGTGTCTTGGACTCTTTACTAGTAAAGTGGAAATTTAAAATACTCATTTTGCATGTAGTTGCAAGAATTCAGTAAGGTGGTACAGGTAAAGCACATGGCAAAGTAGACAATGTGGTAAAGACTACTACTACAGACAAGAATAATCTAAAGCTGTTACTATAGTAAAGTTAAACATCTTGCTAGGAAAGTTTTTAACAATTGTATGAAAATCTCTTTTCATTCTTTATTGGCAAACTTTTTATCAAATTCTTATTTTTATTAGTATGTGTTTATGTTACATAATGATTACACTCACTGTGGAGTTGGTATATATGTATATAATGTGTCTTAATTCCTTCTGCATTCCCTTCCCCAGCCCTCACACATTTGGCAAACTTTAAGAACAGTCTTAGGGTCTATCTCCACCCCCCAGAAATCATGTTAGCACTACAGAGTAGAATGCAATACGCTAGCTCATTTTTCTTCTTTTCAGCAACAACTACCAAACTGTACTCTCACATATTCATAGCACTAATTTACTGTAAAGGAAAGGTCTACTTACTGGCAGATTAGAGCATGGCAAAACTGGTTGGGTAAGTACATGTGACCTGTTAACTACAAAGTCCCAAGACTCATGCAGAGAGTTCCCAGTGCCCTGCATGTGGACTCCCCCCTAAAACTCATTCCCACTTTTACTGGGCCCAAACTCACTCTGTAGAGCCTGTTCCTTATCCTACCTCTAATAAAGCTTTGCTACCGTTTCCACCTGTCTTGACCGATTCTTTGCTCAGGATGGAGAGAACCTAGAAACCACTTGCAGGAGATTCCAGCACCCCAGAACCTTGTAACCATTTCACATGGTTCAATCTGCTGAATATGCATTTCAGTGATCCCAGCCTTGAATGCAGTTGCTACATATAAGCTAATCTTGTCATTCTCTTCCTCTGATCCCTTTCCTGTCCATCCATGTTACATTTTTCTTTTTTTCTTTTTTTGAATTTTATTTTTAAGACAAAAGAACCCAGAATAACACAGAAACAATACAGAAAATACGAAGTTATAGAGAAGATAGTAGGGAATTGGCCCTGGATGCTGTATAACATAATGTTATCTTCATCTTTGTTATAACAAAATCAATAAAAGAAATACCGAATTACAGAGGAGACAGCAGGGAACCATCACTGGATGCTGCATTACATAGTGTTGTCTTCACATTTGTTAACACAAAAACAATAAAGGAAACACCAAATTACAGAGAAAATAGTAGGGGGTTACCACTGGATACTCCATTACATAATGTCATCCCTGCCCCCATCACTCAGTTATATAGATGATGGCTCGTTCAATTACTCAATTTTCTCCACTTCACCTCCGTTCTACCACCCTGTCAGCGGGCTTCCCGCTGGTAATAACTGCACTTTTGGTTTATTTACTCCCTCATGCTCTCACTTTGGGAAGAGACTTGGCCACTTCTAAATGTGCTGTATAATATGAGAGTGTACACAAATTACTAAGGCAGGCGGTGGAGAAGCACCCTTTGGCAAGGCCTCACGGCGGTTGGGTGTCCAGTCGGATAGACGGGGTTACACAGCCAACTGCCAGGCTCTGTCAGCACATCCCCATCTATACGCTCAGGTGAGTCTTCAGGGCCGTCCCCGGGACCAGGCAGAGCGCCTGGCACACCCCAGAGGCAGGACGGAGCTCCAGGGGCTGGGTGGAGCACCCCAGCATGCCCTGGGGGCCAGGTGGAGTGCCTGGCATGCCCCTGGGGGTGATGGGTGGCGCTCCAGGAACGAGGCCGAGGGGGAGGGGGTGGAGCACCTGGCATGCCATGGGGGCCCGGCAGAGTAAAATTTATCTAGTTATTTGTTTCTTTCTAATGAATTGACCGTTACATTTCTAAAGTTCTGAAATGGCCAACAGACCATAGAAAGATACCACTTTAAGGCTCCTGCATGTTACATTTTTAGAGGCTCTTCACTAACTCTAAAATAAAATACATATTTCTCAAAATGAGAGCAAAAAAGAACTTTGAAATAAAGTGAAATTTAAAATTTAATTTTAATTTTAATGCTTTTGGACTTTTTTTATCCATGACACATACACCCCAATACTCCAACTCTGGGCACCAAATGAATGTCCTACAATTTAATTCAATTCTAACACTATCTCCTAGGACTATCACAGATCCTACAGGTCAAGGACTAAGTGCAAGACTCCCCCACTTTAAACACCAGCCATAAATTTCAGGTTATCACCTATATTTCTAACTAACTAGCCATAAAATGCCAGTTTCCAAGACCCCTCTGTCGTATTTGATAATTTTTTAGAACAACTCACAGAACTCAGGAAAACAGTTAACTTACTATAAGCAACTTATTATAAAGGACATAATTCAGGATCAGCAAAAAAGAAGAGATAATAAAGGCTAAGTATGGAGGAGGAGCAGCCCCAGAGCTATCATTCTCTTTCTAGCCCCACACCCCCATGCCCTTGGTATTTTATTACATGGGCATGATTAATTAAATTACCGGTTACTGATGATTAACTCAATCTCCAGTCCCTCTCTTTCCCTCTCTTAGGGTACAGGTCTGAAGTTCCAACCCTTTTGTCAAGCTTGAATTTTCTAATGACCAGTACCCATGCAAAAGCGATCTAGAACCCCCAAGCCACCAAAAACGATCTAGAACCCCAAGCCACCAAGTCACCTGACTGTCATATATCTAGATATTCCAAGAGTTTTAGAAGCTATGTAACAAGAACTGGGGAGGAAAACCAAACAGTGTACAGTTCTTACCATAACTTTGTATAAAGCTCTTCCTCAAACTAAGATGGTTAACATCATACACTTTAAGGATATTTTCCAAGAAAAAAACTGCATAATCCTTTAGAATTATTTTCTAAACCACAAAAAAATTATCAGGAACAGGTGATTAACAATTAATCATTATAATGATATACAGACCCAAGCACACAATGAAGAACTTCAGAATAGGATGACTAACATTTAGCATATGTGCTGCTGAAGAGAGCACTAACATTTTAAGAAGCAAGAATGTTTAAAAACTAGGGACCTCATGACAGTGACGTCTAAGGTAAAAACACAAATAATGAGAACAAAATTATTTGCTGGAGAAATGTTGGAGATAATTCTCAACAGACTCTACCGAAATAGTTCTTAAATCTGGTTCAAAATAGAATTATCAAAAAAACTTTAAAAATAGGTTTTAACTGTAAAAGACTAGGACCTGAATGATAGCGTAAGTTCGTTATATGTTCTTGTTAACATGCATCCAGTACAGCAAGCTACTGTTCTCAAAACCCTACATTTTACAAGCCAAGACTATATTTCAAGGATTCCTCAAAAAATTTTACATAGAACTTCCATTTGACACAGTTATGCCTTTTCCAGAAATCTGTCCCAAAGAATAAAGATATCATATTACAGCGATCCACGCTTACCCATATTTACAGGAGTATGATTAGTAACAGATAAATGTTGAAAGAGGCCTATGTGCCCATCAACAAATGGATAAAGATAATCTGTATATATGTATTACTCAGCCATAAAGAATAAATTTGAATCATTTGTAGGAAAATGGATACATCTTGAGACCATAATGCTAAGTAAATAAATCAGACACAGAAGGTTAACTATCACATGGTTTCTCTTATATAAGAAATCCAAAATGGAAGTAAAAAGCAAAATAAAAGAGATGACAGGAAACAGGGATGGTGACTTTGTAGGTAATAGAAAAGGAGTCTGGAAGCGGGAGAAGGAAAAATAATTATGATATTTAAGATGCATTTTAAAAGCAGAATTAAGATATATTACGTACAGGTACAAATTTCCTAGAATGAACACAATCATTATGTATGACAAATAATGTAGTAATTTTTAAAAATGTTTAAATGATTATGATATATGTACCTTTACCTTTGTGAATGTAATTATGTATTGCAAACACATACTAATAAATTTGTATAAAAGGACTAAATTTTGAGGGGAAGAGTATGTTTCTCTAGACCAGGTAAAGCTCCAGAGTTTCCAGTTCACCATGGCAGAACACAGGTCCTGAAGAACAGACTGATTCAAACAGCCACCACATAAACAAGACACAGTTCCAGAGTTGCTCTGTGAGAATCGACTGCCCACTTTACCATGAAGAAAACGTGTATGTAAGGAACACACCTACTTCCTAGCACACCACTGTAGGCTCACTAGGAAACATGGGAATTTTCAATTACTACTGAGTCCTTTATATTAAAAACAACAATGAAAACAAAAAACTTGAATTTTAAAACATTAACAGCTTATTGTACATAAATGTAACCAAATAAAAAAGCTTTATTGCTACAATTTCTACTTAATTTTCACTTATACATTTTACAAATAATCTTACTGTTCTAGAATCCGAGAATGGATTATACTCATCAAGTCCTGGTGGAACGTTTCTTGTCACCTGTGTAACTGATGGATCCTGGAATAAAATTTGAAGGAGAAAAAAAGATTACTTATCCTTTAAGATACATGTATGTTACATTTACATAACATTTGCTTCATGTGTTCTTTTGGTCACCCAGCAAAACTAACAGAGGAAACCAATGGGAGATTATCAGATGTACTCAGTCCCATTTCTATAAAGGTGATATTTAAAGCTACAATTCTCACACCCTCAAAAAACAAAGCATGTAAGACTAGGATAGATGCAGATCAGCTGCTAGTTATTCCACAGAGATCAAAAGGAGGCAGTCTTCTAATAGCTGCAGAGTATCCGAACCACCCTCCTTTCCTGTGAGCTCCACAAAAGAATTCATGTTCCTCCTTTCTATACCTGAAGTACGACGTTAGAAAGCAATGTCATATACAGCAATGTGATACAGAGCATTCAAAATTAAGTACCTCTCACTTGTTTTATTCCATTGCAGTTTCTGTTTGAGTATTTTCACACGAGCCTAAAGTGTTTTTCCAAGTATAATGCACTAGCACACTATCCCAGCCTTTCAAATCTTATAATATTGAGCTTTCATAAAATAAGTCATAAAATCCTAGACTCTTTTGATTATGAATGTACAAAACAAATATAATCAGTATCTCAGCAAAATGAACTATGTAATTCATGTGAAAAGCATTTTACCAACTGTGATATTCCCTTACTGGCCTTCATACTTCTAGTTTCAAACTTTAGCATGCAGAAGAATCAAAACACAGACTGCTGCATCACATCCAGAGTTTCAGATTCAGTAGACCTGGAATAGAGCTTTAAAAAAACTTGTATTTCTAACAAGTACCCAGGTAATACTGCTTCTGCTGATCTGGAAATTACTACTCTCTACCCACACTGTACTTTCTCCAATCCACTTCCTCAACATGACCATCAGAGTTACCTTTTAAAAATACAAAGCTAATCTTGTCATTCTCTTCATCCTACCCCTTCCTGTCCATCCATATTGCATTTTTAGAGGGTCTCCACTAACTCTAAATAAAATACATATTTCTCAAAATGAAACACAAAGCTAGCCTACTCCTTGCCTACTTTGCCTGCCTTGTCAACTCCCTCACATCACCCCTACTTTGGCATATCCTTCTCCCTTGGCCAAGTGAAACAACTTACTACATAAGGAACCTTAACCTTGACTAAACTCAAGTAGTAAGGATGAACAGGAAAGTAATAAATAAAGACTCTATGCCTATTCTATAATAAAATGAAAAGGAAGGAATGAAATAATTCTATTCACTCCCTGGAGTTCCCCTCTCATGTCCCTAAACCTGTAAGGAGTGGGGAGATTATCAAGAGGTGATACATGCCTCAAAAAGAAAATTAGAAATACTCTCAAATGTTTCAACTTGGCATTGCTAAAGTTAACCTGATGTAAATAAAAGAGGGTTCAGAAGCAAGAAGCAGAAACCTACATCAAATCCTGATCATCTGATAGTCCAGCTGCAATTTCAAAACCAGTTCTCACTACTACCCACAGAACCAGAAACCCAAGAGTCCTCAGACAGACACCACTCTCTGTTTGCCTCCTTGAGTTGATTCTAATATTTTCACCCAAAGGGTTATCCAAGCAATCTTTCCTCTTCCTTAAACATTCACTCCAAAGTATCACTTTATCCACTAAGTAGTTATTTTCTCTTAACCTCCCTCTTACCCAGTCACTCTACCCCAAATTCAGTACTCCCACAACCCTTGGTATTGATCCCAATGTTCCTGGTATTGATCTCCACTAATGTTTGTTTCACAGAACCATGATTACCATAGTCTGCTTTACCCAAACCAGGTCCTAACTTCTTAGAATCATGAAAAGGTCTTGTTTTACTTTTTACACCATACATGCTGAGTGATACTGTTTCATCAATGGTTGTTACTACCCCTAGAGAGAAATACTCGAAGTAATTCTTCAAGATGATATCAACAATAACCAAGAAATAGTTTCCAAAAAAAAAAAAAGCATAAGTAATGAAGACCGTTCAAAACATGCAAATAAAAAAAATGTTTACTCTCATTCATTGGAAGAGAAATAGCAATTAAAACTATACTGATGTAATCACATTTCTTATCTATCAGATTAGCAAAAAATCCACAAGTCTTAAATACTCTTGAGAAAGTTGTAAGGAAAGAAATTCTAATGCACTAGTAAGAGAAATGAATACTGTTACAATTTGTATTTATCCTTTGACTCACAATCTCACTACTAGAAATCTATTCCACAGATATACTGGGAAAATACTTCCTGTAAAGCAAAAGATGAGAAGCAACCTAAATATCAGTACAGGGTGGAACATCTAATCTGACAAAGTACTGCACAGCTATTTTGCAGCTGGTAAAATGGTAAAAAGAGATGTATACAAGGTGTAATCAAAAACAGAATGTTTCAAAAAATCTTTACTACAGTAAAAGATACACTGCCACTACTCCCCCCCAAAATTCTCTTTCTTTGAACACACCCATTGTTCTTGCCACTTTCTCAAGCAATTATGGAAGTCTTCTTTCAAGTCTTTAGTTGTGCTACTGTGACATGCATCCATATCTTGGATTGACTCAAAACATTTACCTTCCATCTAGGGAATGTGACATTAGGCTTAAGGGTGCCCAACCCTGGGTGTGGGTGGCGTCAATCAATAGGTTTATAGCCTGGATAGAATGTTGCTGTTACTTCACTACTTCTCTGTTTGCTGCCTTCTGCCTGCCCTGCTTGCCATGAACTGTTTTTTCCTCTATGATGCCCCTCTGCTGTGCCACCCTGCCTGGGAGCCAAACTATGAACTGAAACTTCTATAAACTGTGAGCTGAAATAAACTCATTTAACTTTGGGTGTTAGGTATTTTGTCTTAGCAAGAGAAAAGTAACTAAGATACCTGCCATTCTGTTGGATGTCACTCTGTAGTAGCACTCAGAATTTTTTATCTCATCTATCTTCTAAAAACTCAAAAGGGGACTTCCAGAAGTGCTTCAAAAAGTGGCAAGAACAGGATAAATGTGTCTGAAAGAAAGGGAAGCACTCTACAGGAGATTAATGGCAATGTATCTTACTGTACTATATTTCTATTACACTTCATACACTGCTACAGAGTGAAAAGATATGTGGAACAATGTAACTAAGATGTTACCTTTGGAGCAAGAGGGAAGATGATAAATGTGTACTTACGTGAATTTTTAGAAAAAAGAGAATAAGCCAAACACTAATAACAATGATCATCTGCAGGAGAGGAAGAAAACTTGGGAAGAAAGACGATAAAAAGAAGGTCTTGAAAGCAAGACCTCTCCCAATCTGCCTGTTTTATAGCTTTAACTGTTGGGACCCACTGGAGCTGGTTATTGGTCAAGCTACCTCAGTACTGAAAAAGACATCCTGCCGGACAATTACAGTCGTGAGTCGCTAGGCAATATTACCCACCCCTGACACTAACTTTGCAAGTGTATAAAATAAACGCCCCTACTGCTGAACTCAGTTCTCTTGCTATCAGGCAAGAGGTGACTCCACCTGATCCTGGCTATCATCTCGTCTTTATTTTCTGTATCCTCTTGCCGTTTTCTCCTGGGGACCACGGACAGACCACCAACGCTCACATTTTACTCTGGAACTGCAAAGTATTTTTCAGTAATACAGAATAAAATTAATTCCAAAAGAAAAAAAGAGGGAGGCAGAACACAGGGTCATCAAGATGCATATGCTTAACCTATACTCATGTCCTCACAGCCATCCTCTCCGATGTTACAGAAACAAAAGGGGCCCCAACTCACATTTTTCAAATTCACACATCAATAATCTCAAGTAAAATTCACCCCAAATTCTTAATAAACAAGTAAGTAATAAAGTATGGCTTAGTATGAAAGAGACCTTACAATGAAATCATTCTGACAATTTTTTATTCTCAGCTACTGCAGTTAAAAACATACTTGTCTCCTTCTGTATGATCCAGACTGAAGTTAACTGGCAATTTGATACAATCATTGTATCAAGTGAACTGAACTTAATTCAAATCTGTTTGAAATTTCTCCTAGTGTAGTATGTATTTGATGACAAGGCAGTGAACTATGTACAAAATATACCAAGTATGAGACTACATTTAGGAAGGTAAAGAACTGAACTATCCAAATTGTCTAATTAATGTCCTAAATTAGTTTATTGATTGTAAATAGTTTTTAAGAAGCCCTAAGTCCTCTAAACTGTGAGGAACAGCTAGCATATTACTATGGTATTGCGTTTACACATCTTGTGGTTACATTTTTTTGCTGAATGTTTAAGACAAGGTTAAAGTGAGACCTGTATAAAAAAAAATTAACTTTAAATAAATAAAAATTAACTTCTTGCTGTCTATCGAAGTCAGGTAAATCTCCTTAGGAAATCATCCTGGAACCAAATATAGCACCTCTAGATTCTTCTGACAGTATCAGTCACCTGGATGAGTCAAGGTCTTTGCACAACCAAGTTGCTTTCTGTGAAACTTTTGAGAGATTTTTTTTTCCTGATGACTACTGTTAGGCACACTGTATATCATAGGATCACTTTCCTCTGTGGTCCCACGTCTCCTTGATCAGAAAATCAAGGACTCAACCAAGTTACAGGATGTCACAGCAGAGGTTCTCTTATGTCCTGAGTCCTCACTGACCTCAGAGGGCCAGAGTCAAAATACTGGCTATACTCTTAGCCCAATCTATTGCTCTAACTTTTAGTCTCCAATGCTCAGTTGTTAAAACAACCAGAGGAGAAGATTAATCACAGTAAACTGTAATGGAGGCAGTAAGCTTAATATTACTATTTTATCTGAATATCAAAAACCTTAGAACATAAAATTGAACCATTATTTTCTAACTAAGTACTTCTATCTTTTGTAACATCCCTATAGAATGTTAACAGATAACAGTTATATATTTTTACATTATAATTAAATATCAAAATCATACATAACATTGCTACATGACAATCATAACATTTTATAACATAGCTAATTTTTCATTTTGACATAACATAACCCTTTCAACCAATCATCTCTAATACATAAGACACTTTTTACCTAATTGGTAATAGGTAATACTTTAATGGGATGTATACCACAAGTTGTTAAGTGCAGAAATTTGAATCTGAAAGAAGTCTTATCACAATAAACCATCTTTGTTTTACATTTTAGTAGACCTATACATTTAGAACCATGAATACATTTAAAACACCATGAGATTAACACTAATGAATCACCAAACACATGTGAAAACCTTTGTTTCTTAATTTAGTTTCATACTAAGAGCATCTTGTGTGTGCAAAACTTATTTTCCAGAAGACTTTATCTTTTGACCAAAATGACCAAATCATTAGGGTGTCTCCCAGGACACTCTGGAGATCATGGGGGTTCCTTATTGGAGCCCTGCCCAATAATTTCTCCCCACTGTAAGGAATTTCTGTTAATCACCTTAAATGTTTTGATGAACTGTGAGAAAGTCAATTTTGATATCACTTAGACCAGCTGGTAAATCAAGTGAAAGCATGCTTTTAAGTCTATAAACCAAATTGCATTATGAACAAATGATAAAATTTGTTGAGCTCAAAATAAAGGGGAACAGCTATTCACAGAATGACAAACACATATAAGTACACAGAACAAACAACTTTACAAAATCAGAGTGCACTAAAATATATTTTTGACCAAATTAAATTATAGTAACTATTATAATTTTAGAAATTTATAATTTATATAAATAGATTTGGTTTGTCAATTGGCAGAGATCTCTTACCAAAAAAATTCTGGAAGGAATAGAATCTTTTATCCAAAATGAATATGCGCATTTTGTATTTTATTCTGTCCAAGGAACACCAGTATTGTTCAGCTCAGTTATCTCTATATACTCTATCACCTAGTTGGACCTTAGACTTCCATTTTGTCAGTTACTTCAATAGGCCCCAGGTTGAATCGAGCCTCATCCCTGTCAACTTCTCCAGATCTGGCTTCATGATATAACCAGACAGCAAGCTCCAGCAAAATACAATCTTATCCTGGAAACCAAGTTGGCTTTCTTTTTCTTTACCTGATTGAATTGTCCCTCTGTTCTTGTACTTCCATCTTTTGTAAAATTTTAAAAATTTAATAGTATATGTGGACAAGTGAAGTGGGAGGGAATGATTACCCCTTTTGTTTTTGTAATTTAGTTTTGATCATACAGTGAGAAACCTGTATCCTCTATTTTGGAAGAGGAAGTCATACTGCCTCCCTTAACCTAGTATGGCCCATCAGTGAAAACAGAAGCAAATTGAATTAACTTGTCTGAAGGATAATGACAATTAATAACACCAGAGAAATTAGCCCAAAATCTGGATGGAGCCAATTAATATTACCAAATAAAGTTTGAAAATCATTCTAGATTGATTTGAACAGTTTGAGGTAATGACACATTCTGTTTAAAAGTATCTGCAAGTTTTATGTTGGTAATTTTTTCAGAATCTTGAAACTTCAAGAAACCATTTTTACCATATCCTGTCATAAATAAGAGTAGTGCTTTTATTATCAGAAAGAAAATGTTTTAACCCAGGAGTGCTAGGTGGAATCCTCCCAGTTAATACCTTTAAAAAAAAAAACTTTTTTTACTATCACTTTATAGTTTCTCTAATCCACTTCTATGTCATCTGTATACATTTAATTCTATATTCTTGTGACTAAACATGGTAGTTGGTTTGTGAGTTCTAGGACTGCAGGCCATACCCTCTTCAAGCCTCAAGACAATGTGGCTGCTTTCTGTGATTTTTGAATCCTGTCACAAACTAATAATCTCTGTCATAATTTCCATTTTCTGTACACTTCTAAAGAAATTAAGGACATTTTTAAGATCCCTCTTAAAAGGATCAGTGCAATGTCTAGGAGTAGACAAAGACTCTTGGTATGTATTTGAAAAAGATCATTCAACTTAAGTGTGGCTAGCTAAATTCATGACCCCTAAAAACTCCAACACATAAAATGTGCATCTATACATAAGATGGACTCTAACTGCAGGATCAGGTTGATGCAAGAGGGAATCTTCTACTTAGCTACCGGCCAGAGCCATTATGTTAGAATAAAACCACTCATACCTGGACACTCCTTGGCAAGAGTCAACACTAAACTGGAGCTTATTGCTTTATTGTCTGGCACAGCACCTGGGAGCTGCAAGAAGTACTGCAAAAAGCAGTACAGCTCAGGGAACAGGCCTTGTATATGCCACAGCAGGGTGACCATGAGCATGCCCTCTGCCTTGGACACACTTGCCACACAGGTCACAAGGGGCTCAGCCCTTGCTCCCTGCTCCTTGTTGCTGCTGCCAGGTCCCACCGCTTCTGGGTCAGCCAGGTCTTGGTTGCCAGCCACTCAGCCTCTGTGTCACCCTCCTGGCCCTTCCGCTGCCCTTGCCACGTGCAGTGCCAGCTAGTGCAGCCCTGACATGGCTGGGCCAGCACTGGGTGGACCTGTCCTTCCTCCCCAGGGCCTGGGAACTGGCTAGCCACCACTGGCAGGTGCCCTGTTGCCCAGGACTTCTCATGCCCCAATCCCACACCATCTTGCAAGCCTCTACAACTGTCTCCTCCTTTGCTTCCTGACCAAGGTTCCCTGCATGTCCTCACAGCTCCTCATCCCCATCCTTGCTGCCCTCCCCATGCCCATCTAGCTTCAGTCTTTTGCCAGCTTCTCTCTGGGCGGTCTCCTCCATCCCTGTCCCAGGCCTTGGCCTCTTTGTCCCCCATTGTATCTGGCACCCCAGTGTGTTCTGCAGCATCCAAACCATAGTAGCAGTGAGCTAATGGAGGGCACTGTGGGCAGGGGCACAGGAGCAGCCACAAGCATCGAGGAAGGAGGTTGCAGATGCGATGAGGCAGCAGCCCCAACTCATGGCCTGGGGCAGAGCGCACTAATACTTCAGACTCTGGCAGCAACTGGCTGCAGCTTCTATTTGATTGCCTTGGGGCTAGGCGAGTTGCTGGCAGGACCTCAGTAGTCCTGTTTTATTCTCAGGGATGGGCTCCACTACCTGCATGCTCCCCTGCCCCCACCCCAAGCTGCACATGGTTACTGCCTCTGTAGCCACAGCCATTAGCTGTGCATGTTAGCTGTTGCTTTTGCACTGGAGTCCAAGTTTCTGCCTGGATTCCAAGTACAGGCACTATGACAGGACAGGCACCTGCCCTTGCAACTTGCACACAGGTCTTGATGATGGGGGTGTTTGGGGTCCACATGGCAAAGTTCTTACGGGGCAGGAACATTTAGTTCTTTTATAACTCTGACAGGTGCTATCCTTCACTTGGTAAGGGTTGTAAGATTTCTGACATGTTCTGCAAAACTGTTTGAAATGAACCTTGTTCATGCCCTGGACACATCACACATATGCACTCTCCCAGCAGATGTTGTAATCCTTGCAGTGATAATAGCTATATTTCTGCTGGAAGCTCAGGTGCTTCCTGCTTGGTTTGGTGCCCAGTGGTGACCTCTCCCACATGGCGGCTGCCAGGATTTCTGGGTCCCAGGTTCTGCGTGGCAGCATCTGCCACCCAAGCACACACTGAACCAATGCACTGCATTGTGAGTCCACTTGCATCCCCACATCACGGCAGCTGGGCCTGCAGGGGCACAGCCCGAAGCCCAGCTCAGGTGCGACAGGAGCATGGCAGAGGAGAATGACACAGGAGGATGTTTCCTGCTGCAAAGTGGCCAACCACTGGTACCCATGGTGTCCAGTGGATAGGGGAAGAGATAGGAGGGAGCACACACCGGGCACCTGAATGCGCCCCAGCACTTTGTCCCCCACTGCAATCATTCAGGCAGCCCCCATTATGTGATGGGGCAGGGGCAATCTCCAATGGAGATTTCTCAGAAAAGGTCAACTTTTCCCAGCAGTTCTAGATTTATACTCATTATTCTAGTGATACCTTCATTGACACTTAGTACAAGGACTGCAAGGGTTAGCTGAAGAGACCGACAATGGCTGAGCTGCCTTTATCAGTGCAGCAGAGCAGTTCTGGACAGTGTCCTTCATCCCCACAATGAAAAAAGCCTTGTTTTTTTTTCTTCCTCCAGGATGTGATTGAATAGCCTGAGTAATAGCTGCCACCAAGGCAGCGCCCTATGAGGGACCATTATCTGCACAAAACCAAATCATCTCTGGCAAGATGGTCTGTTTTTTTGTGGGCTGTTAAAGCCTCTTTACACCATATATTTGCATTTTCAAAGGCCAGCTGTTGAACTATTAGTTTGTTAGTTTGTACTGTGTTACTTACAATTCTCTCACTAGCCTACTACAATAAGTGTGCAGCAAAATCCTGAAAAGGTTCATCAGTGCCCTAATAAACAGAAGCCAAATTAAGGGATGGCTGCCCATTAAAGGAAGTTCCCTCTAAGCCCTCATGACAGCTGTCTTGGTCTGCTCATATGCTGGCAATTCAAAGGTCAGTTAACTGTGATAGTAAAGGCACCTTCTCCAATTAGCATATTCTTGTGAACAGCATTTCAAGCAGCCTGGTCTATGCAAAATTCAAAGAAACTTCCTTTCCACAGCAAGTAATTACCTGCACTTAAACATGCTTTAGCTATTCCTTTCTAATCATTTGGAGCCATAATCAGTTGTCCTAGAATTTCTACTAAATTCAAGGTAAAGGGGGCAGTAGGGCCATAAGTAGCAACAGCTTGTTTTAACTCTTTTAGGATTTTAAAAGGTATAGCTTCATAATGATATTTAACTTGTCCTGGATTTTGGGGGACTTGAACTTCAGTTATAAAGTAGACATGTTGAAAACTTTCCATGGGCTCCCTTGTCCATCTGGCTTCTTTCAGTGCCACTTGCAAGGGAGACAGAGAAAATGGCTCTACTCTCTGACAGGGAGAAGTTTCAACCTGTGACACGATAAAATTTCTCTGAACTAAAAAATGTTGGGATAGCTGTCTGTGGATCAGTCAGTTCCATCGAGTGTTGTGAGATGGAGTTCACAGGGAAACACCTCTCTGGTAGGGAAAAGTCCCTTTTGGCTCCCACCACTCCTTCCTTCTTAAATTGGACCTAGCTAGAGGACTCACGCTGTATGGGCAGTGCTGTTGGTCTACCTTCCATGTTCTGCTTAGACCTGGGACTTGATTTTAACATAATGTTCTGAGCCAAATCCTTTATGGTTACAAAACTCCTCCAAACCAACAACCAGAAAATTAAATACAGGAGTCAAACATGCAACAAACACTTCTACAGACACACCCCGGGAGTCTTGAGACTTTACCTACACTTTCAGTATCCCTTTCTCGTTTGGCTTCTTTGAAGCCTGTATGTTTTCTAGCTCTAGAGAACACGTATCCCCATGCTTTACACCTGATGTGCCAGTACAATGCACTCCAGCGCTAAGTACTAGCTCTCACTCATGTGCTTCTCCCCTTCTGTCGTGTGCACTTGGGAAGCATACCCACTGCCCATTTATTCTCCCTCGCAGAGTGTCCTGTTCAGGTGCCAAGCATAAGGAACAAGTCAGTCTCTCAGTATATCCCAGGGAGGGACAGCGGCAGGTATGAGGAAAATAAAGACAAGAGACAAAGCTCGAGTCAGGTAGAGTGGCCTTTTACCTGATGAGCAAGAGGACTGCACAACAGTAAGACATTTATTTATACTCTTGCAAAGTTATTATCACCAGAGGCAATGTTGCCTAGAGACTAAGGACTGAAATTGTCCAAGCAGGATTTTTTTCTCAAGACTGAGGTAGCATGACTGCTTGAGGCATTCTGGCTCTGTCCTGCCCTCACACAAATGACCAATTTCCAGCTCCAGCCACTCCCAACAATAGGGAATGCTCTTTCAATATCTTAGTAAATAGCTGGCATTTCTTATATTATTTCCAATCCTTGCTGGTATCCTTCCCAGTAGATTGTGCAGTTCTACTTTTCAGAAAAAGAAGTTACAGTCTCAAGTCAGGAAGCTTTCTTAAGGTCACTCAGTATGTCTGAAACAATATATGAAATCAAGGCCTTCCATTGCTGCAGGGAAATGCAAAAGTGCAAGACAGTGGTACTTCAGTTCTGGTTGTAAAGAGAGGGGATCTGGGAGACCGTGGGTTCTGTGTAAACAGAACACCAAATAACCCAATTACATAATTTGTATAGCCAAGACACATGCTGGCCAGTGTAAAGAACTTACACAACCAAGGTCGTTACTGGCACATGACCACCTTAATGTATTTGGTATAAATGCAGACTAAGTAACCAAGAACTGGTGTGAGGAGGTGGACTAAGTGGCCAAGGAGTGCTGGAAGAATGGGCTGGCTAGGGGGCTGAGGCGGCTGGGGGCCCCAAGAATGGCTGAACAGATGGACTCGAGCTAAGCAGTTGAATAAGAGATATTTAACCCAGCCCACACCTCTGCATCTCTTCTCTTCAGGCTGCCTGAATCTCAAGTGAACCTCCCAGTATGAGCTGGTGACAGGACAAATGTCAGTACACATTCTTTCTTCCAGATACACTAAAAATACAGGTAGTTGGGCAAGGTGACACATGCTGAGGCAGGAAAATCACAAGTTTAAACCCCATCTGGGCAATTTAGTGATTTAGCACAACTCTGTCTCATATAAAACATTTAAAAGGGCTGGGGATGTAGCCCAGTGTAAAGGCCCTGGGTTCCATCATCAGTACCACAAAGAAGGTTAAAAATAAAAAAATTTACCACAATAACAATTTTAACAAGAAAAGACACTGCTTGACTTGATTACTTATACATAACTCCAATACTCTGGCAAGAAAATGTTTTTCTTGCCCTTCAACATAGCCAAAATGAAATTGTTTCAACTGATAACTACGTCTATTCTAGGGTAATGGCCCTCAAATGTCAATGTACACTGATGGGACCTGAAGGGCTTGCTAAACTCCAGATGGTGAGCCCCACTCTGAGTATACCTTGTTTTTAATTCAATAGGTCTGACGAGGCTGGCTGAGAATTTGTATTTCTATCACAGAATGCTTCTGAGATAATCTTATTTTATCAACTTAAAGCAATGTATTAGTCTCCTGTATTTTGTCACTTTCAAATAGCAAGTAAAGACATTCTTTAGAGTTTAAATAATAACTATGGAACAGGTATTAGTGCTGTATCTTTACTTCATTAGTTAAGCCATGGATATTTTGCCAACACTTTAGTAATGCCACTTACCTTTACAGCTATATTTCATTAAAACATAAGACCATGATGAAAGAAGTATTTTTTTAAATTAAAAAAAGTAAAAATTTTACAGCTAGCATAATTAACTTTTTTATATTTTTAATCTTGGTTTCTTTACCAAACACTCCCAGGTAGAGTACCCTCACTGTTTTAAGTGATCTCCTACACCAGTGTTGGAGAAACTATACAGCACGTATACCACAGTGAGCATGAAAGCCAAGTTGCCCAGCACTGCCCCAGCAGCCAAGCATCAGGTAACAGTGCACAAAAGCATACCAAATGCAAACTTTTACCTTTCAATAAAAAGCCGTTTCAGTGACAGCTGTTACTGTGTTTTTCTTTTAAAACAAAAGACATTAATGTATGAGTTGTATTTTTTAAGCTAAAATCTCAGTATTCTAGTTTAATTTAATTTTACTGCACTTGGCGATACAGAAGTGGTTTTGGGGTTCTAGTTTGGGTGCTCAGTCTTTAAAGGTTTGCATCAAATCCAACATTTCTCAATCAATATTGCAAGTAACTTCAAATATCCTAACCCAGGAGAGTACTGTCACATTCAGTTAGAAGTGGAGAAACTGACCTAGTAAACAATCCATGGGACTAATAAAGCTCAAGTTTCTGCTTATTTCCTAGACCATGCTAGAGCTAAACAGTAGTCTAATCACATAAAAGTCAATCATTATGTATAGCCATATATTACATATCCACTCCCTAGCACATCTACCAACATGTCACATGTTTAAGCTTCAAGGTTAGCATGCAAAACTGCGGTGTCTGGAGTACTCTGCAGTAGAAAAAGCATTCATGGAGGAACCAGAAACTCCAGGCAGAAAATCTTGAAGGAGTCACCTAAACTCTTGTCTCCTCTTTAAAAGAGAGGCAATTTTATACTTGCCCTGGTGAAGTGCAGCTCTGATATCTTATGCTACTTGTCTTGATTGTTTGGAAAACTAACTACCTGTATTCAAACCTCAGTTCTAATACTAAGAAAATGCAAACTGTGAACAAGGTATTTCATACTGCAGTTTTTTAACAGCAAAATGTGTTATATGGTTTGTAAGCTACGACTTGTGAAATGCTTGGCACAGTTCCTGCCCACTGAAAATGCTCAGTAAACGATAATAAGGTTGCTCTCATAATTACTATCAAGAAGTTAAGGATCAAGCAAAAAAGCTCTCTACTTATGATTAACTGAGAATTTAAGAAAGTATAAACTATCTTAAGTAAATAGGCCAAAAACAACACCACAGCTACCTTGTAACAAAAACAACCAGAAGTAGTACTTCATCCAACCCTGTGTCATGCAACCTTACAACCTTAACTGCGAGTGAAAGGATGAGCAACAAGTCTCTGTGCCAAAGGAAACCATCTCTGGATCTGAATGTGAGGATACCTGTCAGGCTCCAACAGAAGAGACTCTGGACTGAACAGTACTAACCATCCAATCAGAACCTGCCTACTGCTTGAGGCAGGTGAGCCAAGTCGCCCCAGCATCACCCAGCAGTCGAGCATCAGATAATAGTGCATACAAGGGCAGTGTGTTGGCACTTAGCAATAAATAAGCAGGTTGGGCAGTCTGTCTCTAAAAGGTTTACCATAACTGATATGCCTTAGCCCTCTGCTGCTGGTAGCTGCAGAAATTTGTCCTAGGACTGGACCTCCCAGGACTTCAGGGATCCCTAAATTTAAGCCAGGCATAGTGGGACAGAGCTTAATCCCAGTACTCCAGGAGGCTGAGGCAGGAGGACTACCAGAAGCTCAAGGCCAGCCTGAGCTACACAGTAAGACACTGGCGGGGGACGGCACAAAAAGACTATAAAGGTCCCTCAGTTTTTATAGTTTTGGTTTGACAAAATACATTTTATCTAGACCTGTGCTGTAGAAATGATAGTCATTAGCTACATGTATCTCTTGAAATCCAACTGATCCAATTAACATGTGCTGAAAATACAAAATACACCAGATTTTCCACTTCAAAGATTTAAGACATATTAAAACAATGAATGGAATAGTTCTAGTCCAAGTTCTGCCATTACTGAGTAAACAGAAAAATTAACCTATGTCTGAATTTCCCTGTCTATAAATGAGGGATAAAGGATAACAACACACATGCCTTCTGCCTCAGCTGCTGCATTTTAGGGATCACAGGGTGCAATGAGAGAAATTCGTTTTTATCTTTTGAGACAGTGTGGGCAACGCCACCTCAGGAAGTTGTTTCTGCAACATTAGAAATACACTATTTCTGCTTCTTGACCAAAAAAGCATTGATCACATATTCATTTCCCATCTGAAGGGTGGTTACTTTGATACCAGGAACTTCTCATCTTCCTGTCTCTAGTGACTGACTACTATAGTGCCTGGGTGACTTCAGGAGTTCCATCTGTTTGCTGAATAAGTAACCTAATCCTGCTATACTGCAACAGTATAATCTCTGGGAAACAATTGAATTTAGACCTTCTTAATCTCTACTGCAGTCACAATAAGTAGACAAAACTTTAAATAACTATAGAGACTTGTTAAACTGACAAACTCTCTGCCTTAAATACAATGGCTGATTAAAAATGAGAAACAACCTTGCTTGCCATTGCTTGAATGAGCCACTGAATTCACTCAATGCACAATAATCACGTAACTATAACAACAGAAATGTGATACTCTATTGGCAGAAAAATTAATGATTCACTGGCAAGTGACAGCAGACGCTACTGAGGTAAAGGGTTCCTGTTACATCAAATTTCATATTCTATGTTATAGCACCAATAGCATCTTAGCTATATGAATTACATGAAGACTCATCAAAATAGATCTTTAAAGCCAGGCACAGTCATGCGTATTTGCAGTTCCAGCTACACAAGAGACTGAGGCAGGAGGATCACTAGAGCTCAGGAATTTGAGGCCAGCCGGGGCATCAATATCAAAGACCATGACTCAAAAAAAGAAAAGAAAGAAATAGCAGCCTAAAGAAGGACAGTTACAAGCAACCAAATAAAATACTTCTTATAAAAATCAGCAGGGCATTGGCCCTGAATCAAGGCTAGCAGTTTTCTGTAGCTGTTGGTTTCAAGCAGGAGCCTAAAGTGGTATCTTTCTATGGTCTGTTGGCCATTTCAGAACTTTAGAAATGTAATGGTCAATTCATTAGAAAGTAACAAATAACTAAATAAATTTTACAAGAGAACTTCAAGATGGTGACCGGGTAGGCAACAGAGAGAACCTTCCGGAGGAATGCCACTCAGACAAAGGACAGAAGGGAAAGAGGTAGGTATCCTGAACTCAGGAAGGATCTGAAATGGGAATTGAAGCCCTCGGAAAGACTAAGCAAAACCTCTGCTGGAGGAAAGGATCGGAGATCCGCCATGGCACAGTTGGAGGGAGAGGAGAAGGAGGAAGTCACCGCTCCAAGCACACCCATGGCCCGCGCCCTAGTTCTGGCATTCACAGCTTCAGCTTCGGAGGCCCACGCTCACGGAAGCCTCCCAACTTGGCCAGAGGAGAGCGGAGTTCCGAGAGCTGGTCCAGGGTTGGAGAGAGGAGGGCGCAGCCAGGAAAGGAGGCAATTGCGGTCAGTAGCAGTTGTCGAACCCAGTGTGAGAATGAGAGGTTGCGACAGCCACTGGGGCAGAGTCCCCACCCTGCGGCAACCTTCCTAATCAGCGCCTGGAGAGAATCAATGCAACTAGTACACAGCGCACCATGCCCGGCTCTGCACCTGCCTCAAGGTGGTGGCCCCCTGCCTCTCAGCTGGGTGAGCAGCTACCGGTGGAGAGCAGCGGCGGCTCCCAGGGATCCGGCTGAGGAGCGGACGGGGACTCCAGCACTGCAACAGGAGGGAGATGCAGATGGAGGTGGATCGCGTGGCTCCACGCACTTCTCACTTTAACATCAGGCAGGAAGCACGAGCTGGGTTGCCGGGGCTCAGCTCCCACCCTGAACTCTCTCTGGGAGCACCTTGAGTCTCAGCAGCTTGAGCAAGCACCGCCTGTTCCTGGCAACAGTGGGACAAATACACGGTCTTCAGGACTCACCCCAAACTATTAATGTGTGCACCAAGAGGGTCTCCTTACAGCTTGCACATATGAACCGTGCATGACTCTGCGGCTGCTCCGCTGTGGGCCCCGCGGCTGCTCCACAGTGGGCCCCGCGGCTGCTCCGCTGTGGGTCCCGCGGCTGCTCCGCTGTGGGCCCCGCGGCTGCTCCGCAGTGGGCCCCGCGGCTGCTCTGCCGCAGTGGGCCCTGCGGCTGCTCCTCTGCTGCTCCGCAGTGCGCCCAGTGGCTGCTCCGCTGAGGGCCCCGCTCAGGGCACCTCACAGACTGGACCGGCCCCCACCCATAGCACAGCGACGGGGTGGAGCTGGGTGGTCTGCTGTGAGCGTATGTGCTTTTCCACCTCTGACCATGGCAGTTTGTATACATCCATGTATGTTATAGTATAGTCTGAGGCAGCTATATGTCTTCCCAAGGTGAGAGTCCAGGGGTACAGATAAACCCAGAAGTACAGTTATTATCATAGGGAAGATGACTGATTGAGTGGTAAGGCAATGGAGATGACGGAGGAGAAAAACCGAATGATCAAATGGGCCATCATCTGTGTAACTGAGTAACAAAGATGAAGGTAACATTATGTAGGACAGCATCCAGAGCTAATTCCCTTCTGTGTTCTCTATAATTCTGTATTTCCTCAATCGTTTTTATATTAACAGAAGTGAAGATAACTTTATATTATACAGCATCCAGTGCAAATTCCTTACTATCTTCTCTATAATTTGGTATTTCCTTTAATGTTTTTGTGTTAACTAATGTGAAGATAACATTATGTAATACAACATCCAGTGGTAATTCCCTACTATATTCTGTATAACTTTGTATTTTCTGTACTGTCTATGGCTAAGTCTGGTTCATATGTCTCCATTCTTTTGTCTTTAAAATAAAAAAAAAAAAAAAGAAGAAAAAAAAATCAGTAGGGCAAAGAACTGGAAATTTAGATACCCAAATTTCTATTTGCCGTAAATCTTTAAGAAATATTTTAAAACTAAACTTAAACAACCAGTACCTCTCACTATATGCAAAAATCAGCTCAAAATTCATCAAAGCTCTAATGTATACATTAAAACCATTAAAAAGCACTTAATGTAGACATATATCTTTGTCATGCAGGGTTGGGCAAGTTTCTTACATATGACACCAGAAGCATAGCAACAAAAGACAAAACAAATCACTGGGCTTCATCAAAATTAAAAATGTTCATGCTGCAAATAATACTATCAAGAAAGTAAAAATATAGTCCACAGAAGTGGAAAAATTTTTGCAAATCATGTATCGAGGTGATTTGTGTCTAGAATATATAAACAACTCTTGCAACTTCATAATAAGACAAATAACAAAGTTTTAAAATGGTTAAGGGATATGAACAAATACTTCTTCAAAATGATAGAACACCAATAAGCACAAAGATGCTCGACATTGTCAAGCACTGCAGAAGTATAAATCAAAACTGAGATTAAAAAGATAAGTGTCACACGTGGAAAAAACTAGAATCCTCTCATTCTTTATCTGCGGTAATATAACATGGTGTAACCACTCTGGAAAACAGTTTGGCAATTACTACACAACCTACCATGTCCACTCCTACATGTATGTTGAGAGAATCAAGACCCATGTCCACACAAAAACTTGTACAAAAATATAGGAGCAATATTCTTAGCCAAAAAGGGCAGTATATACAAGTGTACGTTACCTAGTGAATGGACAAAGAAAATGTAGTACTACACCCATACAATGGATTTTTTTCAATACTGATGATTGAACGTAGGGCTTTTGCACTGAGCTACATCCCAAGCATGCTCTGCTCTCTTTTCTTTCTTTCCCTCTGTTTTTCCTTTCTTTCTTTCCTTTTTTTTCTCCCTTCCTTACTTTGCATTTTGAGACAGTTTCACTAAGTTGCTAAGTGAGTGCCTCAGCACTAATTGTCTCAGCCTCCATGAGCACTGGAATTACAGGCATGTGTCCCCAGATCCAGCTGGGAATATTGGAATATTATTGACCAATAAAAAGAAAGGAAATCCTGATGCATGCTACAACACAAAAGAACCTCAAACAGATGTGAAATGAGAGAAGCCAGTCATAGTTGCATGTGTCCACTGATACAAAATGTTCAGAAAGTGTATCACTGGTCACATAGGCCTGGAGTAATCAGAAATGTGGAATGACTGCTAACAGATATGAGTTTCTTTATGGGGTGATGGAAATGTTCTTAAATGTATGGTAGAACTGCACAGTTATGAATGTATGAGAAACTGCTGAAGAATACTCAGCACTTCTGAATTTTATGTCTTGTGAATTCTAGCTCAAGAACTGTTTGGAAGAAAAATAATCCAATGTAATATTTCTTGAAGAAATGTTGCCCTCATTAAATAAATAGATATACTCACTAGGAAAGAATTAAAGGAAGAGAAGATTGGGATATCAGCAATCACGACTTATACCAACAACCGGTATGAACACTTACATACTAGAGGTTTTCTTTTAGCATCTTATTATACAAAATCACCAAAATTTCTTTGGAAATTTGAGAAACTGAGCACCTAACAGAGCTATGAATGCACTAGAGTCTACCTACATAAAAAAGAAAAATGTTGGTCATACAGAATAGGAAAATAGTGAGTCATGTGTCTTTGCAACTAACCCAAGAGCTCAATCACCTCTGACCAGTAGAAAGAGACACTAAATTGATATCCTAGGGGTGGGGAGCACAGCAGAGCCCTTATGCTTAGTGAATTGTCAAGAGATGTTTTGCACACAGAAGTTTGTGTTATCATTCACAGTATTCTCTACCATGATTAGTCATTATCTTTTAATATGTTATCTTTTAATATATTAAATAATGAAATAATTAAGTACCACATTTCCCCCCAACCCATTCAAGACTAGGGGACTACTGGCACACATTCTGAACCTTTCCTATCAGTGCAATCATGCAAAACATGTTTTCTTATGACTGCTGCTTTCACTTAATATACTCTAGTCAAGGTATGTACTACTAAATGTGGTAAGGAAAATCATTGGAACAAATTTAAAATAATTTTAATAGTTTGCTCATATTATAGGTAGCCAATATGTATAGTTTTCCACCTGAGTATGCATGTAGTTCACAGAACATTTTCTCGTAAACTAATACTAAATGGTGATTAAGCTACCAAGGTCGGGACCTAGGAGTCACAGTATCAGCTAAATCAAGCATTCTCTGTACTACATCCATGAGCAGGGAGGTGGTGCACAACATTCACTGAGTCCAGCCATTGTCTTCTGCTAGCCCATGACTTCAAAAAGATATCATAACCTTAAAAACTATTAATTCAAATTAAAAGAACATTAGATGCCGTTTACAAAAATCTGTAACATTAAGTAACCAATTGTGCAACTCTCCCAACATTTCAATGAAACCTATGCCACAAGGTGATCTGTCCTAAAAATACACTTGAGCTCCCTGAGTTATCCTTAGTTTAGGTTGTGATACATAACAGCTTCTAAAATCCCCAAGCTTTTTAAGGAAACTAGTAACTTGTGTGCCTTGTTTTTGTTACTATTTCTGTTAATACCAAAATGTTTAAAAGTAAATAAAAATTATAATCATCTAGAGAAAATACTGGCAAGGATGAAATAAAGAATAATCATACTGCAACCAAAGATAATTTTGCATAATATATTACTTATTTTCTTATTGGTTGAAGATATTCCTATCTTTTTTTGAAACTGCTTATACTTCCTTTTAAAACAAAACAAATACCAAATACTCAGAGTACTGAAGGTAGAAAAATTAAGTAATATGTCTAAGATCACCTAAACTGCCTGGTTAGACAGCCCACCTTACCTACATCCTTCTACCAGAAGACAAACCTGTGAATTTCCCTTACTCCATCCTCTGAATTCCCCAACACCAGAAAAAGAGCATAGAAATGTCTATCTGCAATATGTACAACCCCCAGAACATATTCTTACGTACTCAACTCTAAATGGTAGTATATCCATTCACAAAAGAATGAAATTGGACCTCACCTGAGAACACATATAAAAACTAACTAAAAATTAATCTTAAACCTGAATGTAAGAGCTAAAACTATGAAACTCTCAGAAGAAAACAGGGATAAACCCACATTACATGGATTTGCAAAGTGTTAGATATGACATTAAAACACAAATGACAAAAATTGACAGTTTGAACCAAAATTTAAAACTCTTATACTTTCAAAAGACAAGAAGTCTTTGTAACCCATAACAATGGAAGACAATATTTATAAGTCATATACCTGATAAGATCTGTATCTAGACCATATACAAAATCTCTTACAACTTAAAGATTTTTAAAAGCCCAAAATATAAATAATTTAAAAAGCAAAATATGTGCACCCATGTTTATAGCTGCAATTTGTAACAGCAAAATCATGGAAACAACCCAAATGCCCATTAACTGAGGAATGGATAAAAAAGATGTGGTATTTTAATCTAATGGAATATTACTCAGCTATAAAGAAAGACAAATTCAAGGCTTTTATAGGTAAAAGGATGAAATTAGAGATCATACTTGTAAGTGAAATAAATCAGACTCACCTGTGTAAATATCATATTGTCTCCCTGGTGTAAGAACCTGAAATAGTAAATAAAATCTGAAAGGTCCAATAGATATTGTGAAAGGGAAAGAAACTGCTCAAAAGGAAAGAATGACTGGGATGAGGGAAAAGAGAAAAGAAAGAAGGGAAAAATATGTATATGTATACACACACACACACACACACACACATACTTACACACGATAGCTAAGATAATTGTACTAATTTCTATTGTTTTATTGAAAGGAAGAGTTAATGTTTAATTGTTTGATCAATCTCACATGCCCATATTTATCTGAGTAACCAATTTGAAGATAACAATATGTAATACAACAACCATTGTTAATTTCCTATCACCTTGTCTGAAATTCTGTATTGCTTTTATTGTTGTTTTATGTCTTTATGTCTGTTAATTTGTTTTTGTTCTTTTCTCTTTAAAATTAAAAAAAAATAAAAAGCAAAATAAAAGAGAGATGATAAGAAACAAGATTGGCTCGCTGAAGACGTGAAGGATGGGAAGAGGGTCTGGGATAGGGGAAACAGAAGGGGAGGATGGGGAGGGAAAGGGGAACTAACAGTAATTAACATGTGTGTAATGGTTTGTGCCTGGATGTCCCCCTAAGGCCTCATGTAATCATGGGATGGGATTCTAGATTTTATGATTAATTCATGGTGCAAATTTTGGGATTGTAGGTGTGAGCGCTACACCTGCCTGGGGCAGACAGCTTGCATACAATGTAAGGGAGGAAAAGAGGAATGCTCTCTGCTGCTTCTCCCCCTTTTTGCTCTGATTGCTTCTGCTGTCTGCCTCCATGAACTGTTGTTGCCCTGTGCAATGTGCCACTCTGCCTTGGAGCCAGTCAAATATGGACTGAAACCTCCACAAACTGTGAGCAAAATAAACCTTTCCTTTCTTAATTTTGGGTGTCAGGTATTTTATTTCATCAATGAGAGAAAAGTAACCAAGACAACGTGATATTATATGTACCAATTCCCCAAGATGACTGCAATCATTATGTATCACAGACATACGCTAAAATAAAAATATGTATAAATAATTGAAATATTCTAATCTGAAAATAGGCACAAGATCTCAATAGACATTGTCAGCAAGGATGCAGAGAAATCTGTACCCTGTTACACAGCTAGTGGGAATATATATAGGTGCAGTCACTTGGGAAATGGTCTGACTGTTCCTCAAATAATTAAGCATACATTTACCATGTGATCCTGCAATCCTATGGCTAGGTATATGCCAATGGATAGAGATAGGTAAACACACCTTAATGGCTATGTATAGGTTAAACAGATTTTAAAACAGGAGTGCAAACAAAGCTTACACACAAATATTTATAGCAGCCAAAAGAAAAAAAAATTACTCAAGTGTCCAGCAACTGATTAACGTTTTTTCCTGGGTTCTGGAAACTGAGCCTAGGGCCTCACATATGGTAAGCACGAGCTCTATTACTGAGCTACGACTTCAATCAACCCTACTAATTCATTTTTTTGGGGAACTAGGAATCAAACTCAAGACCTCGTGCTTGCCAGGCAGGTGGTGCCACTGAGTTATATCCTCAGCCCATCACTACTAATTCTTAAAAGGACCCAAAGCCAAATGCCAAAGAAGAGGGGATTACAGCAATGCTCCCTGGATATAGCTCTACAGGGGATCCTTGTGGCCATTTGCCACAGGAAAGAACAGGGACTCCAACAGGGGCCCATATATATGAAGTCAAAAGAGACAGAACATTACCGCCTGCCTTGCAGAGACAAGTGAAGTCAAATCAATCAACCTCCAACTAATTTTTTTTATCCCACAGCTACTAAAAGTTGAATTTCCCCCTTTTGATTTAATAACAGAATGTTTCAATTTGTATTACTTCACTATACTACCAAAAACGGTTGGTCCAAATGTAGGTTGGTACAAGAAATAATACTGCAAAACACCACATAGGATCATGTCAAATGAAAAAGCTTCTGCACATCAAAGGAAACAGCCAACAGAGTGAAGAGATAACTTAGAGAATGGGAAAAGAAGAATGTCACCTATAGCCATATCCAATAAAATAAAAACTGATATGGCAAAAAAAAAAGAGAATGGGAAAAAAATTTGCTAGCTGTTACTCAGACAGAAGACTAACATCTAAAACATACAAAGAACTCATAAAATTAGACTCCCCAAAAGAAAAAAAAAACCCTGTCAAAAACGAGCATGTAAAATGAGCAGACACTTCTCAGAAATACTAATGGATGATAAATATATGAAGAAATGCTCAATACCACTGGCCATTAGAGAAACACAAATTAAAACAGTATCTTATTCCAAAAAGAATGGCTATCTCAAGAATTCAACCAATGACAAATGCTGGCAAGGCCAGCATGGTGGGGAGCCCTTCTATATTGTTAGTAGGAGTGTAAACTAGTACAGCCACTGTGGAAATCAGTATGGAGATTAAAACAAGATTTTAAAGATTAAAACTAGAAATACCATTTGACCCAGTTATTCCCCTTCTAGGAATCTTACCAAAAGGGTTAAAGACATCATGTTGTACTGATCCATACATATGCATGTTTATAACAGAACAATTTCTAATAGCTAAATCTTGGAAACAGCCTAGATGTCTATCAACAGATGAATGGATAAAGAAAAGGTGGTACTTAGACATAATGGAGTACAACTCTGCTATAAAGGATAAACTTGGAGTCATTTGTAGGTATGCACCTCAAGACCACAATATTAAGTTAAATAAATCAGACACACAAGTTTAAATATCATATGGCTTTTCTTATATTAGAAACCCAAAATATAGATAAAAAGCAAAATACTGTACAGGATAGATAATAGGAAGTAGATCTTTTTCACATGGGAAGGAAAATAAGAGATGGGAGAGAGTACAAATTACCAAAATTAAATCAGGAAGATACAAAAGTCCTGAACAACCCAATATCAATTAATGAAATTGAGAATGTCATTAAAAACTTACCGACAAAGCAAAGCCCAGCCCCTGATGGATTCACAGCAGAATCCTATAAAACATTCAGAGAAGAATTAATGCCAACACTCCTCAAACTCTTCAGTGCAACTGAAAAGAAAGCAATTCTCCCAAACTCATTTCTGAAGGCAAGTACTATACTGCTACCAAAACCAGAGAAAGACCCAACCAAGAAAGAGAACTATAGGCCAATCTCCCTAATGAACATAGATGCGAAGATACTCAATAAAATACTGCAAATAGAATGCAAATCATAAGGAAAATTATATAACATGACCAGGTTGGATTCATTCTAGAAATACAGGGACGGTCCAATATTCGCAAATCAATTAATGTAATACATCATATCAATACCGCCAAAGACAAAAACCACATGTTCATTTCAATAGACGCAGAAAAAGCTTTTGATAAAGTCCAACATACATTCATGTTCAAAACCCTAGAAAAAATTGGAATAGATGGCCTTTACTTCAATCTGATCAAAGCCATCTATGACAAACCTGTAACAGCCAACATCATACTAAATGGACAAAAACTGAAAGCTTTCCACTTTATAGTCAGGAACAAGACAAGGATGTCCACTGTCACCACTACTATTCAACATAGTTCTGGAAGAATTAGCCAGAGCAATTAGACAAGAGAGAGAAATAAAAGAAATAAGGATAGTAAAGGAAGAAGTAAAACTATCACTATTTGCAGATGACATGATACTTTATATGGAAGAACCCAAAAACTCCACAAGAAGACTCCTTGAATTAAATGACAAATTCAACAAAGTAGCTGGATACAAAGTCAACACCCAAAAATCAGTAGCATTCCTGTACACAAACAAACAGATTGAGAGAGAAAGGAAAAAATACCTTTTACAATAGCATACAAAAACTGAAATATTTAGGAATCAATCTAACAAAACATGTAAAAGATTTATTCAATGAAAACTACAGTACTCTGAAAAAAGAGATCGATAAGGACTTCAATAAATGGAAAAACACTCCCTTCCCTGCTCATGGTTAGGAAGAACCAACATTGTGAAAATTTCCATACTACCAAAATTGTTGTACAGATTCAATGCAATTCCCATTAAACTACCACTAGCACACATCACAGATCTAGAGAAAACATGCCTTAAATGCATCTGGAACCAGAAGAGACCCAGAATAGCAATCCTGAGCAACAAGGACAAGTCTGGTGGAATCACAATCCCTGACCTTAAATTATACTACAAAGCTACTGTAATAAAATCAACCTGGTACTGGCTAAAAAACAGACCTGAGGAACAATGGAACAGACTGGAAGATGCAGCCACAAACACACTCAGCCACCTAATATTTGATGAAGGGGCCAAACAAGCTCACTGGAAGAAAGACAGCCTCTTTAATAAATGGTGCTGGAAAAATTGGCTTGCCTCTTGCCAAAGACTGAAAATAGACCCAAGTCTCTCACCATGCACCAAACTCAAGTCAAAATGGATCACAGATCTCAATATTAAAACAGAAACTCTAAATCTATTGGAAAAGAAAGTAGGTAAAAATCTTGAAGATGTAAGAGTAGGCAGAGAGTTAATGAACAAAAATCAAACTGCAAGGGAAACACTTCAAAGAATCAGTAACTGGGACCTCATTTTACTGAAAAGTTTTTGCGCATCTAAAGAAATCACCAGCAAAGTAAAAAGAAAACACACAAATTGGGAAAAAAAATCCCAGCCGGCTCTCTCTCAGACAGAGGTCTTCTATCTAGAACATACAAAGAATTAAAAAACATGAACCTGTCCAAATTCAAAGACCCAACCCACAAATAGGCATCTGAGATGAATACACACTTCTCAGATAAATACAAATGGCAAATAAATAAATGAGAAAATGTTCTACATCTTTAGTCATTTGAGAAATGCAAATAAAAACACTGAGATTTCATCTCACTCCAGTAGGATTGGCCAGCATTAAGAAATCATCAAATAACGAATACTGGCAAGGCAGTGGCGAAATAGGAACTCTTCTCCATTGCTGGTGGGAATGCAGACTGGTGAAACCACCGTGGAGAGCGGTTTAGAGATTCCTCGGCAAACTAGGTCTAGAGGTCCCATTCAACCCAGCTATTCCCCTTCTGGGTGTTTTCCCAGAAGATCTGAAAACATCATATCACCGTGTTAGATGTGCACCCATGTAATTGCAGCGCAGTTTGTAATAGCTAAATTGTGGAAGCAACCCAAACGTCCATCCACAGAAGACTGGATAAAAAAACTGTGGCACTTTTACTTAATGGAATATTGCTCAACTACAAAGAAAGACAAATTTGAGGCTTTCACGGGCAAATAGTCACAATTAGACACCATACTCATAAGTGAAATAAATCAGAGTTACATATGCAAGCAACGTATTATATCACTAGTGTAAGAACCTGAAAGTGGGAATATAAATTAGGAGGTATGAAGGGAATCTGCTCAAAAGTAAAGAGCAAATGGGATGAGGGGAAGGAGAAAAGGAAGAAAGGGACAAATATGTATGTATGTACGTATGTATATGCAGGATGGCTAACATGGTTCCACTATTGACTTATGTTGCTTAATGGTAAGGAACAGTTAATGATTGGTTGTTTGATCAAGATTGTATGTCTACATGTGTTTTCCTGAGCAAACACTTAGAAGTTATCACTATGTAATATAACAACCATTGTTAATTCCCTGTCACTTTGTCTATAATTCAATTTTGATTGTACTGTTCTTGTACAACTTCGTGTCTCTTTGTTAATATTTTCCTTTTAAAAATAAAAAAAAGCTATAAAACCTAAATAAAGGTGTGTTCAAATACTACACTCAATTAAAGGTGTGTTCAAATACTAATTTTGTTTGTGGTACAGCAACTGCCCTTTGTACCTCCCTCAGAGTCGCCACTGACCATAGAGAATGCCAAACCTACACCCAAAACAAGGTTCTTACAGGTGTTGGCCCACTGCACCTGACACTAAGCATATAGTACCCTAAGAGGACTGTCTCAAAAAGAATCACAGACACGGGCTTTAGGGCACAGTTTGATCCTGGTAAGATTAACAAGAATTGTTAAGAGACTTGTCTGAAAGAAACTATTTCAAAATGAAGAGAGGCTTCTGGGCTCCCAACTTCAATGGGCAGGAAGCAGACTGAAGATGCTACCCAGCTGCAAATAAAAGTCATGGGGTGGGGGTGGGGGGTCTTAAAGAATGGAGATAAAAGCAGAAGAAAACAACAGATGAGAAAATTATTTTCAGGTATCAGAAGCAGGTTCTCATCAAAGAACCTCACTGACCCCAAAGTAGAGGAGCTAACACAGTATGTGCCTGGCTAGGCAACTGCAAAATGCCACCCATCCTCCCCCATTTTAACAGGAGTATCTACTGTGGAACCTGTCTCACTTTATGCTGGCATATCTTCTCAGCTCACAGGTCTCTATCAGGAGGGGCACAGTTGTTCCTGGTAAGATGTGGAGTCTAATTCTTCCCACCCCTTTGTTTTGAATCTGAGAGGATCTTGTGACTAGTGCTGACCAACAGAATGCAGCCAAAGTGACAAGTAACTCAAGAAACCTGGTAGCTTCAGCTTCACTCTCTTGCAACACTGATGTCATTCTGCACAAAGCCTAGGCTGTTCCTGGTGAAAGGGAACCCACTGCTAACTGGCTGACTGCTTTGGATAAGAAGTAGGTGCCTGAGGCACCACACTTGAGTGAGGACAGAAATCATCCAATTAAACTGCTAAATGACTGGCTCTAGGCAAGAGCACTGTAAGGAGAGAAAGAAAAGAAAAAACTGCCAGCTAACTCTAGCACACAACAAAATCACAAAAAATAATCACAAATAATCACTGTTTTAAGCCACTACATTTTGAAATTGTCCCATGCCAAGAGACAACTGAAACAGTGATAAAACAATGGTGCATGTTAAAATGGGCGGGATTGTAATTTGATTAAATATAATTAGAGGGGGCTGGGGGTATAGCTCAGTGGCATAAGCGCTTGCCTGGCAAGCGCAAGGTCCTGAGTTCGATCCCTGGTACCGGGGGGAAAAATATATATATATATATATATAATTAGAAACTCATATGTCTTTTTAAAAATATTATCCTGAAGAAAACAGCAAGAATTCATTGTAGTTGACTTGAATGTAAAATAATCAAACAATTTACTACATTCACTGTGTCCCAAATGACTAGTGAATAATAAAGTTTTCAAAACGTGACTATTATGGAGGAACTCTTCAGAATCCTTTCTAGGGCAACCCAATCTCCAGACTGAAAACAAACGAGTAAAATCAAATTATAAACGGCACTACAGGCCCTCGCGTCAGCCCCGCCCTCAAGCGTACCATGCCTGGCTCTTCCAGCGCCACCACCATGAAAAAAGCGGTTCAGCAGCTCTGGCTGGAGGCTGGGCTCCACCACATTGAAGGTTTCCAGGCAGTTGCAGACTTGAAAGAGTTCCACCTACAGAATGCTCAGCATGATCCTCTGCTGACTGGAGTATCCTCATGTACAAATCCCTTCACACCACAGAACGTCTGTTCCTTTTTGTAGTCAAATGAATTTTGGGGCTTTTCCCAGACCACTTTTAACCAACCAGTGACTATTCAGAAATAAGAAAATTGAAGCCTGTACAAAAACTTCCCCTGTTTTAAAAATGTGCCATAACACACGAAATTCTACTTTCATCAGTCCTTAACATCTACCTCTCTGAATTTTCATGAATTTCTATTTCATGAGGGTATTTTATACACACTGGTGCCAACATACAATAAAATACTTAGTGTAAAAAGAATGTCATTATAAACATGACATCTTTGATGTTATAACAGGAAAACAACCAGAGCTATGGTCTCCATGTTTGTCTCCCTCCAAAATTCACAAGTTAAACCCTATCACCAAGGTAATATTAGGATGTGGCCCTTTCAGAAGCGATCGAGCCCTTCCAGAATGGCATGGCAGCCTTATAAAAGGGTCCCAGAGAGCTGCCTTCCCTTTGGTCTGGAAAGACACACAGAAGGCACCATCCATGAGAGCCTGGCCCTTACCAATTACAAAACCTGCTGGCATCTGATCTTGGGCTTCCAGCCTCCCCTCGCTTCTGTTGGTCCTAAATTACCCTGTGTAATGTGTTTTATCATAGCACCCTGAAGAGATTAAGACAAATGATTAGCAACCTTGATTTACGGGTCATGTTTCAATGACAAGGTTTTTAACTTTTTAATTTCAGTTAAAGTCAGGATGCCATAGAAATTCCTATAACTTAAAACATAAGGAAAAATGCTAAATTGTGGGCTATTTTTAAAAGATTACAGTAGTCACTTCTCCCACCCTCAGAGTATAAGTCCCAAAGACACTCCACGGACACCTAAAATCAAACCTTACAGGGGGCTGGGGATGTGGCTCAGTGGTAGAGCTCTTGCCTGGCATGCACAAGGCCCCGAGTTCGATCCCCAGCACCATATACATTAAAAAACAAAACAAAACCCAATAAAAAGAAAGTTTTAAAACCTTACATACATTATTTTTTCCCTATACATACTTACCTATAATAAAGTTTAATTTATAAATTATGCACTATAAAATTAGCAACCACCATAACCACCATAACCATACACTGTGATATAACAATTATAACTTGTTATTTACTTATGGAATTTTCTATTTAATATTTTCCATAAGCAACTGACTGCAGGTAACTGAAGTAGCAGGAAGAGAAACCAAAAATAAAGGAGAGCCATGGTATTTAAAAAGTAAAATTAAAGCCGAAACAAAATGAGACATTGTACTCAACCTTAATATTAAATTGTTTTATGGGGGATTCATGTGCAGTGACACAGCACTAGACAACCTTGGCAAGTGATCTACAGAAAGCAATTATTTTTTACATCAGTTCCTTGACTCTGTTCTGCCCAATAGCTACTAATGGCATCCCAGAAGATCTAAAGGGAGCACAGATACTTCACCAAATTAATACTAATACCAGATATCAGCATTAATGAAAGCCACCACACAATGAAAACTTTCTACAAGATAAATATGCATTAACTGAATCCTATTAACAATTTTACAGAAGGTAGTTTATTCTATTAAGAGAAAACAGTAAACTGAGATCTCAAGAAGTTAAATAACTTTCCAAGGACTCACAGCTGGTTAGTGATAAAGCCAAGGTCAAAGCTAGGTCTTGTTAAAGTCTTGAGCCAAAACTTTTAAATCCTACCATGATTACCTCTCCATGAGTCCCAAGTCTAAACTCCACATAAAAAACCAAAGCATACATTGGGCCACCAGCAATTAAGAATCAGAACACTTGAGGTCTAACATCAATTCTGTATCACCCACACCTTGGTGTAAGAAGGCATGAAGATGATTTCAACCACATATTAATTTTTCCTTATGAACAAACTTGATTTATGTGCTTTTCATGCTGACTTGCATGAAAAACACATGTAAAATAGCAAAGAAGATTTGAAAAGATGATCATAAGATAAAAATGAATCCAGGAACTTTTCTTACCTTAAAAAATATCACTTTTACATAAAAGAAAGCAAAAGCAGAGTAAGAAAGTAGGGACTTAGCAGTATATGCCTTTTGTTACGGCTTGTATCTGGATGTTCCTCCAAAGCCTCACGCAGTCCCAGGTGGAACTTTCTGGAGATGGTTGGATGTAGAGTGTGTGATGCTGGGATTAAGGATGTGATGCTGGACTGATTCATGGTGTGATGCTAGGATTAAGGCTGCCCCACCATGTGTGTGAGTGCTCCCCATCTTAAGGGTGGGTAGCCTGGATAGAATATAAGGGACAGCATGTGAGCTGGTTTTCTCCCTTGTGCCTTGCTACTTCTTCACTATTCTGTTGCTTCTGCTGCCTTCTCCCCACCATGAACTGTTTCTCCTCTGGAATGCCTGTCTGCCATACCACCTTGCACTGGAACCAGCCAACTATGGACTGAAACCTCTACAAACTGTGAGCTAAATAAACCTTTCCTCCTTTAACTTTGGGTGTGGGTATTTTGTCTCAACAACAAGAACAGTTCAGGCTGGGAATTTAGCTCAGCAGTACAGTGCCTGCCTGGCAAGTGTGAGGTCATCAGTTCGATTTCCAATGGTGGGGGGGGGACAAAAAAAAAAAAAAACAAAACAAGAAAACTAACTCAGACACCTCTAATCCCAGCACTCTGGGACGCTAAGGCAGAAAGATCTCAAGTTTGAGGCTCGCCTGCATAATTTAGCAACTTAGTTTCAGACCCTACCTCAAAATTTAAAAAGTAAAATTTAAAAAGGGCTGGAGATGGGTCAGGGTCTGGGTTCCATCCCGGTGCCACCAAAAAAAAAAAAAAAGGCAGAAGACAAAAAGATGGTATTACAATGTAAACTTTACTTTGAGAAGAGAGAAGATAGCTACATACAAATACAAAGATCATAAAGAATGTGTACAACCGAATCTTCAGCCCTTCAAAGCATCTTTACACACTTGAATAATCGTTGTTCCTTGAATGCAACAACTTACAAAAAATACAATAGTTTTACATTTTCATATCACAATGAATACTTAAAATTTTTGGGTTCAGAATTAGTTCAGCAACCTTAGTACGAATGTTGGAACAGAAAAATACAAGGCAACATATGTCACCAAACAGCAATCTGAGCTAACAGAACAATATCCTGCCCTACCAAGAGACCTAGTATGAAATGGGCCAGGAGAACAGATGATCAAATAGAAAAATAAACAGCCATATTGCCAGATGCTGAATAAACATCAATCAACTACCTGAATTAGGAAAAGCTAATGGTTTCTTAATGTTATATCTTAAAAATACTTTAACATAACACCCATTTGGCAATCTATGAGATACCCCTTTAGGATGTCTATGATTTAGGAATAACTTGATCTCCTACAACACCTAAGTGAACCCAACACTAAGAACTGCCAGGGCGGGGGATCGTCCTTAAACATGCAACCACATCGTCTGTAAAACATAGGAAGATTACAGGCCAATTGTACTGCATTTTTAAGAAACTTGAGGCAACACAATGGTGACTGAGTCCATTCTATATTTCTACAAAGTGAGTTGTCAATTATAACCACTGCATTAAGACAACACTCCATGAAATTATTAGGCTGCTTCGAGGATTTTCAATAAGAGAGAAAACAAGTAGAAAAGTACGTTAACCTAACACATCAGATGTAACACTGATGTGACCACAAATTAGAGCTACCGTTTCATTTTGCGTGACTACAAATTAAAGGCACTACTGCACATTGCCAGGGGTATTGAGAAACGACTAACTTAACCTACAGCTGGAAGCAAATTTCACTTGTTAAGCAGTTAGGCTTTAAACCCGGAGTCCCTTTAGACAGACAGCCCAGAAGGTGCACGAATTCAAGGGCAAGTAAGGAAGCACTCAGCCGCCTTCTTCCCCAGCTCCCGCGCCAACCACCCTAAAGCCGGGACGGCGAGGCCGACCCCAGCTCCCGCGGGAGATGGTGTCCTCGAGCCGCCCAGGGCCGCTGACGCACTAGAAGCTCGGAAAAGCGCCTCCTCTCCTCGCGAGGGCAGCTCGGTGGAAGACGCCGTCCACGTGCACTATTGTTTTCCGCGTATGTTTATTATTTTCATTCAGCTTTGATTTTGGTCCCCTCAACCTCGGCCGAACGGGAGGGGCTCCTCCAGGGCCGCCGGTGGCCTGGGGCCGACGGCAAGTTTAAATAACCTGAGCACCCCCGTTTCCTCCTCGCGGGGCCACACCTGGCGCGCACACAGCCGCAGCGGGTCGCCATGACAACTCGCCGCCCGCCTCCGGCCTCCCCTCGACGCCCGGCCTCCACCACGACCTCCGCCCCTCCACGGCAGGTGAGGCGGACCTCTACCGAGCCCAGGACGCGGCGCGCGGCCCGGGCCACCCGGCCGGGCCCGAATGCGTCATAGGCGACGACACGCCGCGGCCCTCGCTCACCTTGAACGGGTTATTGAGATCCGGGTCCGCAAACGGGTTACTGTCAAAATCCGACATCGCTCGTTCGTTCGGCGTGAACCAGACCCAGAGCGGAGAGAGCGAGACGACGCGAGGCCGCCGCCCCCCTGCGCGCTCACGTCGCCGCCGCCGCCTCCGCGGCGCAGTTCCCTTGCCGCTGGGGCCCCGCCCCGCCGGCACGCAGTGCGCATGCTCCGCCGCAGCAGCCTTTCAGCTGCGTCCCGTTCTCCGCGCCGGATCCAGCGCGCCGGGCTTCGGCTGTGACCGCGTTGGCCGCGGACGGAGCGAGTCGGGGACGCGCACGGGAGCTCGCGCGCTGCGCGGCGGACTGGTGGCCCGAGGTCCGGGCTTGGGCTCGGGCACCGGGCGAAACCGGCGCTCAACCGAGCGGGCGGGTGCCACTGAGGACAGGGGCGCCCCCGAAGCCAGCAGAGGAGCCCAGCATGCACCGGGCTGGAGAACTGTGCGCCGGACTCCGGCGCCTCCCCGGGTCCGCACGCCCGAGCCGGACCGGGGCCCCCGCGCGGCCCAACCCCTGCTCCAATCCTCCGCCCAGAGGGCTGCAGAGCTACAGGATTAGGAGCCTTAGGTTAACGTGACCCCAAAAGATACCAGTTTGTCACACACACACACACACACACACACACGTCTCCCGGCTTTGAGCGACCCTTGAATTGGTTGACAGCATCTTCCATCCACCCTAATAGGAGAGCACTTAACATTAGACAAAGCTATGAAGAATCACAATTATTTTGTCTCGGTGGGTGCTTAAGAATTGAAGGAATCTAAAAGGATATGGTAGTGCACACCTGTGTAACCCCAGTAGCACGGGGGAGGCTGAGGCAGGAAGCTCACACTGAGTTTGAGGCAGACTTAGACTACATAGTTCAACCCAGCCTAAACTGCATACTGAAACCCTGTCTCAAAAAAATGGGAACAATAAGATTTAAACTTCCTTGGCATCTGGGAGGCTTGCACTATGCGGAATCACCTAGGAAATGATACTTTCTTGGGAGTGTGAAAACAAGCTAGAGATGAGGGAGGAAAGTAAACCACATGTACTAGAATCTGTCTTTGACGGGATCCAGGTTGGCATGACAAAGCAGCTGCTTCTGGACAGCTGACTAAATGTGTCAACTAAGTAGCAAGTGACAACAGACGAGACTGAGCCTGACAGAGCTGTACATTCTCAATGTTTATAAAAAAATAAATGCAATCCCGTCAGCAAGTGCACGGTGCCTGGTTCCTTACTGCACTCTCACAGCACGTTGGTTCGCGTCCCAGTTCTGATAGTACTTTGTGCTACACGAATTACCTCTCAGCTGTGCTCTGTAAACAAATATTTAAGGATAAAATGAGATAATATGTAGAAACATGCCCTGTGTGTATTTAGAGCCTACCGGATCCTGGCTTGATGTCTGTTCCCCTTCCCTCCTGAGTTTGACCTTACCCAGCTGGCCCTCTTCCCTACCACTGTGGCCTTCATTCCTTCTGTAGGGGCAGATTAGAGGGACCTAAACAAAACCCAGGGCAAAACACAAATGACTAACATTGTAGAAGAATCACAGCTCATCTGTTGCTGACGGTGGTAAGATCATCACATGGTTATCATGTACCATGTGCTTGTATCCTTTATGAAAGTGTTTCTCGCATTTATTTACACTGACCTTTTTGCCTTCCCAGAAACAAAGGCTAAGACCCTGACTGGCCAAGACCACCCCACACTGAGTCTGGACACATCTCACACCACATCCCGAGTGGGAGGCCCCCTACCTTACAGCAGTGCTCTGCTGCTAAGACAGCTTCTCTTCTGCCTTCTCTGCACTTGCCACACTAAAGAAACATTTGCTTTGCACTACAACAGCCTTGACTCCCGCATTTCTCACTAAGAGCCCCACTTCTCCATTCTTTGCTAGAGCAAGCTCGAGGACCAGGAGAGAGGTAGAGGGTCACTCAGAGACCCCACCACCAGCAGACACAGCACCTGTTTTCCAACAGATCCAAATAAACGGTAGCTATTTATTATGCATCTACTATGCCCCACGCCAGTGAGGATCAGTGGAGCCAGCACTGCAGGATGGGAATTTCCAGCTGTGCTCTGTGTATGGCTAATAATCTTAGCACCTAATGCAAACGTTTAATAAAACTTCATTGTTAACAGAATCATCTGGAACTTGTTCATGATGCAAACACTTAGCTCTCCAGACCTCTATCCTTGGGATTCTACTTCAAGGCATTTGAGATAGGAGCCTTGAATTCTCCTTTTTTAATGTCTTTACAGAGATCGTAAATGCATAATATGAATACATAGCATAAATACTTGATTGTTTCGCTTTTCTTTTTCAACAGTAGGGATTGAACCCAGGGCCTTTGCACTTAGCTTCATGCCTTGCGTTTTTATTTTGAGACAGAGTCTCACTAAGTTACTAAATTGCCCAGGTTGCCTTTGAACTTGTGATTTTCATGCCTCAGTCTCCCCAGTTGTTTCACTTTTGTATCTTTTTTTCCAGATCATTTTCTTTCTCAGTACATCTTTGCAGTGCATAGTATTTACTGTCCTTGTGTGGAGCAGGCACCTGTACATAACACGTCTTAACTCCTTTTCTCGTCCTCTTTCCCTTCTCTCCCTCCCCCTCCACCCATCTCTTGAGCTCCTTCCTCTTTTTGTACATGTTTGCAGTACAGAATGTTCACGTTGCTTGTGTGGAGTACATGTGCAGAGCACATTTTTTGTGTGTCTTTTTGAGACAGGGTCTCACTATGCAGTTCAGGCTGGCCTTGAGCTCACTTTGTAGCCCAGGGCTGGTCTTGAACTTGCAATGATCCTCCTGCCTCAGCCTCCCAAGCACTGGGATTACAGGCGTGCACCACCATGCCTGACACAAGACACATTTTGATTCCTTTGTTCCCTCCCTTCTCCCTTCCCACTTCCCCTCCCCATCCATCTCTTGATCCTCTTCCTCCCTGAGAAAGGTCTGCCTTCCTACTTCCTACTGGCTATCTTTTATTTTGTTCTTTATTTATACTTTGGTTTTTCTAATATAAGAGAAACTATGTGATGTTTAGTATCTGATTTATGTTGTTCAACCAGTTTACTCAAGTTTACCCTTATGTCAGAGTAGTACTCCATTGTGTATAAATACCACAGTTTCTTTATCCAGTCACTGTGGAGAAGGACATTTTATAATTTACCTTTTAGTGTGTTACTTATGTGGAACTTTGAGCCTGATCAAGCCATGATTGTTTGTTTTTGGAGGAAGTCTAGTAAAAGCGTTAGTGTAAAAGGAAATGAAAACAGGACCCTAGTCACTCTGGAAAGCCGCTGGAACAACACTAGATATTTTGTTGAGATAGGTCCATGGAATAATAACATGATGGCTAACTAAGTTAAAGTTCAGTTCTTGGGATAGTTAAGTTGTACTGTCCCTGCTAGTCCTGTTAATGATTCCTCCCATTTCCCCTGTTGCTGTTTTTTGTGGAAATCCCAATAAAAGGCTAAAAAAATTACAGTCAAGGCTTTAGTCCTAGAGGCTGTCGGCCCTGATCTCACAACTTTGTCGCTCTTGTTTTACTTTTCATCAGCTGCTCCTTATTCTCAGGGCCTGTCACCCCACACAGAAACCAAAATGTAACTCACAATTCACCACTGATGGACACATGAAAAAACTTCCCTTCTTTCCCTTGTTAGCAACCTTGTAGGTTTTCTTCAGTATTCTCACAATATTAGATCTATATTCACACATACGTGTATTCTCATATTGATCGGCTTGGTCGTTTTCCCTCTGTAGGACAGAATACCCAACACCTGTAACTTAGAAGAGGAGAGGTTTATTTTGGCTCACAATTTTAGTGGATCCAGTCCATGGTCAGCTGGTCTCCAGGCAGAAACAGCATGGCATAGGTGCCTGGCAGAGGACAATTGCTCATCCTATGGCAGCCAGGCAGCAGAGCGCAAAAGAAAGAAACAGAGACAAGAATATGCCCTTCCAGGTCAGGCTCCTGGTGATCTGCCCTTTGTGACCTGGCCCAATGTCCCCGATAGTGGTGATGTGCTGACCACACCTCAAAAACACGGACAGAATGATATTCAGACATAGTGTCCCTGGGTGAGTGTGAGCATTACTCTGTCCTGTAACAAATGTCTTCACTTCATCTCTCTCTCTCACTCTCTCTCTTTCTGGTACTAGGAATTGAACTCAGGGCCTTGTGCTTGCCAGGCAGCTGCTGTGGCTGAGCTCTTACATCTCTTATTTGAGCCCTTGCATCTCTCTTATTTGAACATAGCACACAGAAGGCAGGAACTGTATTTTTTCAACATCATGACTCCAGCACCTGAAGCAGTTCTCCCAAGGGTGGGTGGGTGGATGGACAGATGGATGCCACAGATTCCTCTGAGCTTCATCATCTTTGCCTTTAGTACTAAGTAAGACATCTTTTGACTAGTTCCCCCATTGTTGAAAATGTTGTATCAATTTGAATTGTTTTCTTACCTAGAAAACCTTTATAATCTTGTCAATTGTTGGAGAAACACTAAATTCATCACCATGTTGTTCAAGGCCTTCTTATCATGGCCTCCATCCATACTTCAGGCCCTTTCCCTCCTGCTTCAGCTCCCTACATCTATTTATCCGTGCACTTGCTTCTACTTTATTTTTTTCAAATTTAAGATCTGGAAGTCCAATCCCCTAATGGTCATAAAATCAGTGGAGTGGGCTCTACAGAGCATATTTTTAAGAAAGAATAGGAAGTGTCTAAGCATTTGGCACACAACAAACATAATGCAAGGTTCATGAAACTTCTGTTGCAATTATGTGTGTGTTTCACACTTACAATTTATTTCTTACTCTGGAAACTGTTCTAAACTAAGAACTCCTTAATGATAGCTTGATGTTTTATTTTTGTTGCTAGTTTTTTTATTCCCAGTATTTAGCACAGTGTGGGGCATAACAATTATAACTTGTTTATTTGTTGAATTTGTTGAATGAAGGGCATGTGGGAATGAAGGGCTAGAGAGCTACATTAACAGCACAAAGACAAGTGCGGTGGGCTCCCTCTTTCCCTAGAGAATGAGTTCAGTTCTCCCAGAGTGTCACAAAAGGAGCACGTGGGCAGACAGAGAGGCGCTTGGCCTCCACAGCAAGTCTCTCTCCAATCTGTGTGTAAGCTGCTGTGGGCATCTGAGTTAAGGATCTGATCTTGATGATGACCTGAAAGATAAAGGCTCAGGCCTGGGGCTAGGACCAGCACAGAGCCAGGAGGCCGGCAATTGCTGTCGGAGCCAAACCAGTGCCTACCCTGCATTCAGTGCCACCTCCCCTGCTCTCCTCTAACCAAGGTGAGGCAAGAACAAAGTACTGTGGACTGTGGGGATTTGCACTGTTTCTTGACGGGACAGTTTTTGGTTTTGATCCATGGTGGCCTTTGTTTGTTTGCTGTTTTGTGGAAGTGACAGGGCCCACACCCAGGGCCTTGAGCATATGCACAAGGGCTCTACCACAGAGCCACACTTCCGCCCCGGCTGGGCTCTCTCCTCCACTGCTGCGGTGGCTGGGCGTGGTTTGAGCAGCTCCCTCAGGGCTTCTGCATGAGGCCTGGTCCCCAGGCTGGCGTGTGGGGTGAGAACCTGTGGTGGGTGTGATGAGGTTGCTGGGACCCTGCCCTGTCGGGCGTTCATGAAGTCCTCCCAGGATGCCAGTCCTACTTGTCACCTCTTCCACACATGTCCTGCTGTGGTGCCTTCTCTGCCATGGTCTCTCATGTGTCAGGAATAGCCAGTTCTGTGCTCTTGGATTTCCGGGCCTATGAGCTCAGTAAAACTCTTTTCTTCGGAAATTACCCAGCCTCAAGTATTTTCCTATGACAGTGAGAAATAGTGCCCCTCCCTTCGGGGCTGTGTGGCCTCCAGGCAAACTGCCCATTCGCCCTAGTCCCTGGCTCCGCTGCTCACCTCCTGTGTCTCCATCCGGACCTGAACTACCAGTCTGTCTCACCCAGGTGACTCAAGCAGCCTCTTAAGTAGACTCTCTGCTTCCACCGTGGCCACTACACTTTCCTGCGACAGCTGAACTGATTCTTTCAGAGTCTAAGTCTGATCATGTCAGCCACTCAAAGCTCTGGCAGCTTCTTGGCTGGAGTAGAGTGAGAAACTGACTGTGGTGGACTGGCAGCTGGTGGTCAACTGAACTGAACCAGCGTGGTGCTGGGTGTGGGAGGCCCACCTGAAGATTGTTGCCAGCAGCATGAGAGGCAGAATCGGAGAGGTTGTAGAGAAGCTGTTGGGTCCTGTGAGAAGCTCTAGGGAGCTGCTGGTTCTCCTGGAGGACCTTGTCATGCTGGCTTTCCTGATATGAACTTGGCTGTTCTCATCATCAAAGGAGCTCAGGACCTCATGGTCACTAAGGATGGCTGTGGCACTTTTCAGGGGAGCTCTGCTTCTTACTTTGAGCACCACTACTTGGGTCCAGTGCAGATCCCTCAGCCTGCTGGCACAGATCCTTCATCCTGCTGGTGCAGACTTTCTAGCTCCTACCACTGTTCTTTGAGCCTTCCCAGTGCAGATCCATGAAACAGGCTTGCGTGAGACATTGGCATGGACTCTAGGTCTCCAGCTGGACTCATGCAGGACATTACTGTGGGATCCAGACCCTCAGCTGGATTATTTGGTCTTTAGTGTATGGACAGATTTCCTGCACTCTCTTTGCATATGATTCTTTGGGTGACTATTATAAATAATCTTATAAAATATGCATCCTGTATTGTATTGTTCCCACTGCAAAACCCCAAAGCACAACACTGACTTTCTCGCCCTGTGGGATCTGGGCCCTCCCACCGTTTAATTGTAGTCCTGTTGCCATCCCTAGCATGTTTCTGTGCCAGCGCCCCTGCCCATGTGGCACCTGTTTCATGCCACTCTCACCAGAGCCTGGGTGTTTTGGTCACTCTGGCTGGGATGCCGTTCCTCCCGTGACTTGTGGCTCTTTCATCTCCTGCAAGCCTTTGCTTGAATGCCACTTTCTCTTCAAGGGTTTTCATGAGCACCCTTTACACACGTTAGCCCAACCCTCTAGCACCTCCTCCTCTGTGCACGGTCTCTCTCCAGCGCACCTTTGCCATTTGACATGTTCTCTGCTGTCAGTTCTTGTAATGCTGTAAAGGCGCAGGATTTTTTTAACCACAGAAGTATCCTCAATGGTTAGTACTTACTAGTAAGGCCCTGTAATTACGTGTTAAATAAATAAATGTATCAAATAGGGGTAGCACTACTACCCTGTAGAATTATGAGAATTAAATCAGCGAATGCTCAGTAGTGGTAACTATCATAAACTGTATACATATTTTACCAACAATAGTGGTAAAAAATCATTATTTTATAAGATTTTACAGTTAATAATTTAAGACATTAATTCCATTAAAGACCCAAGAATTAATAATTCAAGAGAAAAGAGGTAAATATAAAAGCAGTGAAGACAGGCAGCAACAACAGCCCCAGAGGCATTTAGAGGGGATGGCAGGTTTAGGCTGTGGGGTGCCCTGAAAAGGAGGAATTTGACTCTGGCCTGAGGGGTTGGTGATGATGCTGTCGGCATGGGCAGGGAAAGGACAAGGGAGGACAACTCGGGGAAACGTGGAGCAAAAGACAAATGTGGGGGAACAACTGGTGGGAGCTTTTGTCACCCACATTTCCTGTGGGAGGGAGGGAGGGATGAGAGACATGTTCATTTCTCACCAGATGTGCCTCTGCTTTCATCTGTTAGCCTTGACTTGATTGGTTGACCATGAGAATTAAATCACAGAATGCTGCCCATTGTCCAGCTCACTGCCTCCCAAGTTCCACCACTAAGCCAGCCCAGCCCATGCAGCTAAGTAACCATCCTTTCCCATGGACTATATGGCACTCAAGAAGTCAGATGGTCAGAGTATACTCTGGGTAATGACATCACCGTGGCATTCTTTTATAATCCATTACGTAAAGTTATTCAGTGGCACAGGAACACAATAAACAAGAATGGAGGAATGTTTCAAGTCTCAGTTTACTTGTATGTGCACATACATCCATTTTCCCACTCAATTTCTATGTCCAGTCAGACCTCCACAGCCAATAAATGACATGTCCTATATCAATTCTTACCAGACGTTCCTAATCCAGTCCATCTCTCTGCTCCCTATAGTTTATCAGATACTTCTGAAATGAAGTATAGAATGCATTATAGGCCTATGTCCCATGAACATAAATTAACTACTAATACCCGTAAATGCTAGCTGTCCATTAATAATTTTGAGTGAGTCTATATCCCTCTCCTCAATGTGAGCTTTGGAAGGCAGGAAGAAATTTCATTTTCTATCCCTCCCTCACAGGGCCGAGCACAGCCTCTGGTCCATAGTAAGTACTCAATGGATAATTGTGTATAGTGTTAAGATCTCATAACATAAAAAATGATTGTTACCATCTTTGGTCAGAGTAAGTCCACATGTAAGATTAAAAGCAACCATTTAGAAGTCAATACAAACAAAATTGTGTAGCTATTATGATTATATTTTCTGGATTAAAATTCCAATTAAATGATGATTGAATAGCAACACTATGAAATCTTTTCAAATGCTGTGGTCATGCCTGTCACAGTAGTACATGCCCATAGTCCCAGCTACACAGGAGGATAAGGCAGTTGGATCAGATGTAGTACTAGGAACTGAAGCCAGGGCTTTCACACTGAGCTATATCACCAGCTTTTTTTCTTTTTAACTTTTAAAATTCGAGTCAGGGTCAGCTGTTCAGTTGCCCAGACTGCTGTCAAACTGGCCGTCCTGGCTCCGCCTCTCAGAGTGCTGGGATCCCCGGCATGTGCTGCCACACTTGCCTCTTGGATGTCTTTTATAGAAGCACTAATCCTGTTCACCGGGGCACAGCCCTCACCTCCTAGTTATTCACCGGCGCCCCACCTCTTAAAATTACTGCATTAGGAGTGGTTTCAAATACAGATTTTGGGGAAACATGACACTCAGGCCTAGTGCTAACTGTAGGCGATTCTTGCCTCCTCCGGCAGGGTGCTCCCAGAAAAACTACCTGCTGTCCTCGGTGCTCTTTTGCTCCCTGAAGAAACTCTCTCATTTTACTCTTTCCCTCACAGAAGCTCAAAAGTAAACACTGACCTCTGGCTCCAAGACACCTTCACGGAGTCCATGCCAGCTCAGAGCAGCTTCTTCACTCTCTGCCTCCGCTTGCTATTAATCCAGTCTGGGTGTCACCAGTTAAACTGCCCTGAGAGGCATCAGAATGGCCGCACTGCCGACACCCGCCAGCCAAACCAAGTCTCCGCTCACTCTTTCTCCACTCAGCTGTCTCCCTAAAGCAAATGTCCACCAAGCCACCCAGCGTTCAAGCAGCCCCAGCCCCTTGCCCCATGGCTGCCCGTTCTACCAACCTCAGTTCCTGACTGAGAGCAAGTCAAATCCACTGCTGTAGTGCACACAGGCCTCCTACTGCCCCAGCCCAGCCCCCTGAGCACCTGCCACCTATCTCACCTGGCTGGGGTCCCGCTCCTTCACTGTTTCTCTAAGCAGGTGTGTATTAAACTCACCAGTTTTCAAGATCAGAAACACTCACTGGCTGCTGCTGTACTCCCAAACCGGAGGAGTTTAAGCCTTTCACAGCATAGAGGTCCCCAGTATGTGTTTGATACTTCACTTTTAATGTTCCTTCTCCACTTCAAAAAAAAAAAAATGTTCCTTCTCCTTTGAGGGCTTGCATGTCTGTTCCCACCTGCCTGACTGATTTGTTTCAAAGATTTTCTCACCAGCAGGGTTACAGCCGTCTCTCAGGCAGTCACGAAGGACCCTCCCAAGGCAGCAGCCCTTCTCCTGTCCCAGGATACCACCAGGCCCTATCACCCAGAAGCAGCCAGAGGACTCGACACCACTTTCCTTCTCCAACCATAGAGTCTGGAACGAAGGACTCAGACCACTGCCATCGTAGCCAGGTCATGACTAGTTCAGGCCTCAGGATTTATGGGCTCTTGTCAAGAGTCAAAAATGAGGGATGCAGAACTGCATCAGTCCTGATGCAGAACTGGATGACCAAGATTCATAAGCCCTTGTTAAAACAATGAGCCCTAGCAGACAAACACATGTAGGCCCAACAGCCTGGTGGGCAAAGGTTACAAAGCACAACTCAACTCAAAATAGCCAAAATCTACTCCTTCAAATCCCATATAAACCTTTGTTTACCAGGGGTCCCTCTCACTAACTGTAGAGCTCATTGCATATCCTAGAATGGTTTGCACAAGAGCTTTACAGTGAAAGTCTCATCATTTTGCAAAATGAAAAACATCGTTAACCTGTGTGTGTACATGTATGTGTACAATACACACCTACATATTAATGAGGGACTTACCAGGGATCACATTTAATATAAAAGTAAGTGTTAAGCTGGTACAGATGAAGAGTCAAAAAGAGAACAGCTGCTATCTAGATTGTTTTTATTCATTTTCAGAAAACTCAATTTTGCTTCTCCATGAACCATAGATTATATACTCCTACCTCATCCTGTATTTCCTAATGTCTAAGCAATTTCATAAAGTCTTCAACGTAAGAATGGTTTACAATTCTTAAATTGCAAATAAGGCATGAATTGTGAGGGAACTCTTAGAGAAAGTAATCATAACAGTCTAACTCATTTTCTCACTTCCCAAAAGAAATATCCCTAAATCCAATTAGTTCTTTAAGGAAAGAAAGCTTACTTTTAGGGTCTCCTTTTCTAACTTAGAGTGAGAATTTAAAACAAAGAAAAAAATCAAATTCACTTAGAAAAGCTATTGTTTTCCTTCTCTCTTGTAAAGAGAGAGCAGAGATAGCTAAAAATTTCTGAGCTATCTGCAAAATGGCAGATCTAAAATGCTGGAGCCTTAAGAGATGTTGTCATATGTAACTACGTGCTTTTGAGAGGTAAGTATTACCGTCTTAACCTTACAAATAAGAAGATGGAAGTGCAGGAAGTTGAAGTTAATCTGAGTGCTCTTGGGAGAATGATGAAAAGGAAGACGTTCTATCATTGTCATCACAGTCCATGTCAGACTCACGTGGCCCCAGTGGAGACTTCCATGCTGGCTCAGAGAACCGCGGTTCTTTTCTATTTTGTTTTGCTTTTTGTTTTCTGCTTTTTGAAACAGGGTCTTGCTCTGTAGTTCAGACTGGACTGGATACTTTTCTCTCATTACTGAGACAAAATACCTGATGCCCAATAGGAAGTAAGGAAGGAAAGGTTTATTGAGCTCACAGTCTGTGGAGGTTTCAGTCCACACTTGGCTGGCTCCAAGGCAGAGTGGCACATGGCAGAGGGCTACAGTTCATGATGGTGGAAGTCAGCAAAAGCAATGACAGCAGAAGCAACAACAGCCAAAGGGAGAAGCAGTGGCCACAAGCAGCCTCTTTCTCTGCCTTATATATGTCAACTATGCCCCCCAGGGCAGGTGCAGCACTCACACTCATAATCCCAGCATTGGACCATGGATCAATCGTAAATCTAGAAGCCCACCCCATGACTGCAGGAGGATCTGGAGGAATATGCAGACATAAAATATAATGCCAAGGACGGCCTTGAACTCACAACAACCCTCTGTCTCAGCCTCCCAAGTTCTGGGACTATAAGAATATACCACTACCCCTACTTTTGTGTTTGTTCTTTAGGTACACCATTGCAAATGAGAGACCAAATCCTAGCAGGCATTCACTGAGGGACCATTTACACCGTTCTGTAGAGTTGTCCTCCAAAGGGTGCTGGAGGATCAGTTGCATTTATCTACCAACTCTTGTCCCCCATTGGTATAGTCCCCCAAGGATGTTAATCAAACACACACGCACACACACACACACACACACACACACACACAGGGAAATGCCTGAAGCAGACAGGCTGAGCAACTTAGCAGGTACTAGCAGTGAGAAGCCATCACTGGGCACCACAGAGGCAGCTCCAATCAGAGTCACCACAGGAATGTGATGGGGGCTTCAAGAGGTGTTTCTGTCTCTTAACGCCTCTCTTTCCCCTTTTTTGCACCCTTGATACCCACTGCAGCATCTGACAAGGCAAAAACGTGGGTGGATGAATAGATGGATGGATGGATAAATGGACAGATGACAGAATGATGGATGGGTGGATGGGTGGAAGCAGTTAAAGTCAAAGAAAAGAAATTTCTTACACACAAGATTTGCATTCATCTAACAGTTTTTTCATCCATTTTCATGGCCTGATTTGTTAATTGTAATTACCATTGTAGTTTTATTGGGGTTATTTATTTATTTATTGTTTTATTGTAGTACCTAAAAACTGTGGTAAAAGCTTCTAAAAAGATTTCTTAAGAGTAATAAAATATCTGCATAAGAAATAAAATTTCAGCTGGGCATGACGGCACATGTCTATAATCCCAGCACTTGGGATGCTGAGGCAGGAAGATCGTTGCAAGTTTGAGGCCAGTCTGCGCTACAAAATGAGTTCAAGGCCAGCCTGAACTGTATATTGAGACCCTATCTCAAACAAACAAAAATTGGAAAATAATTTGTCTTCCCCTTGCTTGTTTTATTACTGACTTTTCACCATTAAAGGCACCAGAAGATCAGCGATAGTAAGAGAAGAAAACATTAACTCTGTTGAGCAAGATTCCAAAGAAATGAATCACATTTTCACAAATATATTAGACCAGGTTCCTGATTAAATTGTAATTTGGCACACAAGTGAATTTGAAAAATAAACTCAGTGGAGATTTAGTGATATGATATTCTAATAATTGATGTTAACACAGAAATAATACAGTTCAGTAATTTCAAACGAGCAGAGAGTCCCAGAGCAGTCACTGAAGTTGAGTGCTCAGACGGGTTGAAACTACCAAGGTAGCCACACGGGCTCGCTGGAGCTCAGGCCCTGCAGAGGGCTCAGGAGCGTCAGGGAGGAAGAGGGAGAGAGGCCGAGCCAGTCTCCAAGGAGGCTCCAGACCAGAAGCCTCTGGGACCAGGAATTCTTTCCCTATCACTGCAGGCCACGTGCCCTGTGAGGAAAGAGCTCACCCTGGGGGTGGGAAGGAAGAGTGTTGGGGACTGCTACAAAGCGGCTCTGAGTTGGATTTAATATTAATCAATTGGCTTTCTGTGTTTACTTGTGAGTTGTCTGAAGCTTAGGCACCTAGTCTGCTAACCTAACTAACTACAAAGAGACTGCAGCTGCAGCTGTTTGTAAACCAAATAAATACGGACCACCCAGAGAAATCTTTGGCTAAACTAAGAGCATATTGAGGCTGTAACAGAGTTAGTTTCAGGGTCCCGCTTGGGGCCCTGAAATAATTTCCATTGTCTCATTGTTCTATTTAAGCCTTGGCTGTCTACTTGCTTGGGAGAATGTGGACCAGATCAGCCTGAAATAACTTAGGGTTATGTAACCTGGTTTTTGATAGAAGAGTCCAGGCTGCTTCTGAGGGCAGAGGCTAGGATCTGAGAGGTGACTTCGGGTCCGGCGTGATACACATCTCTCAGGTTGTCTCCCTACCCAGCCCTCAGAAGCTCATGCAGACTCCCAGGGAGAGCAGAGCTGTAATGGGAAGCTAAATACAGAGCTATGATCACTAGAAGTGCAGCGAAGAACTCAGAACAAACAGCTCTACCTTCAGCCCTACCTGAAGTGAGAAAATGCATTTCACTGCACAACTGTCAACTTTGCCACTGCAGGGAGAGTGGGCGGAAAGGTCCACTTGGATGGGGCCAGGGCCAACACCTGGCATTTCAAGGAAGAAAATGGAATCTACAAAGGCAAGAACGTTGAGAGAAGGAGGAGGCATAATGGGATTAAAATCACACTCCATGTTTGATAAGTAGGAGAATCATGAGGGGCATTCATCCCCTCATTCTCTTACTAGCTGACTGCCCGTTGCAAGTCAAATCCGTTAGTTTCACTGACACTTGCTGAGCAGCACTGATTTTTTTTCCTCCCCAAGAGCAAAATTTCTGTAAACTTGATTCCATTAAACATAAATGAAGCTGAGCATGGTGGCACACCTCCAGAGCCCCAGCTACTGTACTCAGGAGGCTGAGGCAGGAGGATCACTTAAATCTAGGAGTTCAAAGTAAGCCTAGGCAATATAGGGACCCTATTTCAAAAAGGAAATAAATTGCAAGGAAACAATCATTTAATTAAAAAATACAAATGAGACATAGAATTAAATTTTTCTTAGTACTTTTCAAGGTAAAGAGAATAATAAAATTTATTTGACTTGAGTATTTAATTTCTTGCATATGTCAATGCATGTGTTTTATTATATAAGCAACTGACACCTGTTCGATGAAAGGGTCTAGATTTCCTGTTAGTGTGGTACTTTGGTGTATTACCCCAACAAAAAAAATTCAAAAAAGTACAGAAAAAGTATAGCCAAATGGTTAAATCAATAATAATTTTAAATTATTATTTAAAATTATAATTTAAAATTATATTTTTAAAGAATCTATAATAGGATGAAAGAATAAATAAAATCCTTAATGGAAAAAGATAAAATACATGGTCAAAAGAATAGAGATACAAGTTTGTTTATAAAACCTAAAATGAGCAAGATAAGCAAAATAATGGACTTCTTTGCTCTAACTTCTATTTATTTGCTCCTTTTTACCTTCCGTTAATTTTGCATTTGAAAAATAAGTCCAGGAAAAAGAATATGGCTTAGTTTTGACTCCATTGTTATATTTAAACAACCTGAGTCTTTATGAGGCTTAGAATTGAAAAAGTTAAGTTTAGAAATCTAGAATAAACTGTTTTGACTCAAATAATTCCATGCATTTGCTTATAAATCACCTCTTTCTCCCCACATGGCCTTTCACAGATATTTTAAGGGTTGGCAAACTGTGTGTGGGACAAATATCTTGTGGGAAGGGGCCCCCCAAAAAGAGCTTACTGATGGTGTGCTGAGCTTTTCACCATTGGAGCGTGTCCCAAAACAAAATGAAACAAAAAGCAAAACAAATTCTGAAGCTTAAATCCAACTCTAGGAAGGAGACTTTCTACCTTTTTTACTTAATTTTTGCCCATGGCCATATAAGGCTAAACATTCATATGATACTGGCATTACTCATATTTTAAATTTGTGATTATTTTTGATCAAGTGAAAAATGCTTCTGGAAGGCAATCTATGTCATAACTAATAGACACACTCAGATATACCAGGGGTATGATTTCACTGGTGTTGCGGGAGTCTGTGGTTAGATTTTGTGAAGCATGGTATTGAAACAATCAATCAATCAGTCAATTGATCAGGACTACAGAATGAAGCTCCAAAGAGAAATTCTGGGCATCAAACCCCAGGTGACATTGGTTAGTGGTACTCATGGGCACCGTCACACACTGATGACAGGAGTTCAATGGGTCATTACTTACTAGAGCAGAAAATAAAAGTTTCCCATTTGGAAGCTCCCAGACTGTGCCCTGTCTTTTCTTTCCTTTTAGAGTCCTTTAGTTTGTATCATTTCTGTGTAATAAGTGGCAGCTGTGAATAGAATAGCTTTCAGAGAGGTTTATGGAAACTTCTAGCCAATTAACAAAACTGGTGTTTGTGTGCATGTGTGTATGCATGCACTCCCTTCTACTGCCCATACCCATTTTGGAGTTTGAAAATGCCTTTGAAGAACAATAGCACTTTATAAGCCAACTGAAATTTCCCATGGTGCTGTTGCAGTAAGTGAATAACCCTGTGCTCAGGGCTTCTGAGCAGCATAACAGGAGCCCTGACACGCCAAAGGATCACAGATAACACCGGGCTACTAATAATCCTGAGAGCTCTAGAGTTTGCCTAGAAAATAGGAGGAATTTGTACCTTTAAACTATAAACAAAGAAACTCCAACAACACTTGACGAATTTTTTGTATTGACACACATCATTTGGAGTCCAGCAACCAATGCAGTCCTTCTTCCCAGCAGAAATCTCCTGAGCCTGGTCTGTACCTGCCAGATTTCTACCAATGTTCTGGTCTTCTGAGCTCTGACCAGAATTTCCCACACAGAACAGCCTAATGTGTTCCAACTCTACGCTTTCCGGCAACATCTCCAAACCTTTCCAAACTCTTCTCACAAGCCATTCCCAAAGGCTCTTGAATCATATGATCAGATATAGCAACAGTAACAACCCACTTCTCTGGTAACAAATTCTATTTTAGTTAATTTTCTCTTGTTGCTGAGACAAAATACCTGACACTCAAAATTAAAGGAGGAAAGGTTTTTTTAGCTCACAGTTTGCAGGGATTTCAGTCCATCATCAGCTGGCTCCAAGAGGGGGAAGACAGCAAAAGCAACAAGAGCAAAAGGAGGAGCAATCCTCTTTTCCTCCCCTATGTTGCACACAGGCTACCTGCCCTCGGGTGGGTGTTGCACTCCCACCTTTAATCTCAGCACTAGACAGTGAACTAATCACAAACTCTAGACTTGGATACCTCCAAATCCTGCCCCCATGCCCTCATAAGGCTTTGGGGGGACAGCTAGACACCAACCGTAACATTTTCTTCTCACTGGGACTCAATCTCTGACACCCATTATTTAAAGGAAGAAATTTATTTTAGCTCATGGTTTCAGTCCAGGGTCAGCTGGCTCCAAGGCAGAAAGGTGTGGTGAAAGGGCCTGACAGAGGACACCTGCTCAGGCCATTCCATCACGAAATCAGAGAGAAGGGAGGGGCTGAGGACAAGAATAGACCCTTCTAGCTCATGCCCCCATGCCCCTCTCCAAACGGCGGCCCTCCTAACAGCAGACGCAGCTACTGAATGCATTAGCAGCTGAGTCCACTCCTGGGCCTGGTACCCCACAGGCTTCTGGGACCCTGTAACTATTGTATTCTCTATGCCCATAAAACCAGCGCCATGTGGATGACACACACTCTTCCACCCAAAGTCCAACCACTTTCCAAAAAGGAGATTTGGGGAGGGACATTTTTAGATCTAATCCATAACATTCTGCCCCGACCCCAAAAGGCACATGTCCATCTCATTATGCAAACTGCATTTAGTCCATCTCTAAGAGTTGCCAACATCTTACAAATTCCAGCATCGCTGAGAAGTTCTAGTCCAAAGTGTTCTCTGAGATTCAAGGCAAACTCTTGGGTGTGAGCCCTGAAAAGAAATTTAAAAGGAAGTTAAATACTTCCAATATATAATGATTACCACAGGGTGAACATTCCCACTCCAAAAGGGAGAGATGGGATAGAAAGGAATGGGACCAAAGCAAGACTACAACCCAGCAGGGCAAACGTTAAATCTTGTATTTCTGTCCAGAACAAGTTGTGGTAAGATGTGAGCCCCAAATGGCTTGGATGCCTCCCCACCGTGACACGGCTAGTTGCAGCCCACATGTCCTCTCTGCTGGACTGCTTCTGCTCACTGCCTGTGACTTTCCTTAGTAGATGTTCTACAACAGGCATTCCACGTTCCGGGCTTCTCCTTCTCCAACTTCCTAGGGCTGCCACTGCATTTTTGGCTTTATTCTCTCAGCTTCAGTTACTGCCATCATAGGGGCAAACTGCCCACCCTCCTAGGCCTACTTCTGAAGTCTAGGTGGAAACCTCTGAGACCCTGTAACTATTGCATTCTCTACACCTGTAAAATCAGCTCCGTGTGGATGATGCCACAGCCTGCCACCTGTTAAGATAGTATATCGTTGCTACAAGGACCTCTAAGTGCCTGGATAGCTGAGCATGTTTAAATGAATCCTGGGAACCAAGTCCCTAGGTTGCCTTTCTCCAGTAGTGGACCTAGGGGCCCTCTTTTCAAATGAAAGAAAGCTTTAGAGTGGAGTATGCAGCCCAGTGGTAGAGTGTTTGCCTCACATGTACAAGGTCCTGGGTTCAATCCCCATCACTATCCCTCAAAAGCCATTCAAATTAAATCTTTCCAGTTTTGAACCTTGATCCTATAAAGGGCAGGGTCTTGCTCATTCCTGAGATGCCTTCAAGCCATCTTTCCTATTGTCCTGATGCAAAGTACTTGGTTTCTTTTGAATGTTAATCATTTCAGCAACTATGATTTCTTTGGCCTCAACATTGCAAATACTTTCTGATGAAACTGCAAACTTTTCACATCTGGTTTTTGTTCATGATTTTCACTACAGATCTGGTTAAAGCAGCTAAAAGAAGCAGTACCTATGCCACAGCCTGAACATTTTACTTTGAATTTTTCTCTGCCAGATTAATTAATCTGCTGCGCTTAATCTCAGTCTCCCACAAAATTTCAGAACATGGGCAAGATGAAGACGAATTTTCTGTCAGGGTGTAGCATGCAAGGCATCTAGTCCACCTGACAGTGGAGTCCGTGTTCCTAACTGAAACCTCTTGGCCCTGGCCTTTACTGCCTTTATTCCTGTCACATTCTGGTCTTCTGTGCTCTACCTAGACTCTTTCATCAATCTCTGCTTACAACTTTCTAAGGCTTCTCCAGGCAGGATTTCCAAACTCCTCTCACAAACCAAGCCAAAATCTTCTGAACCACATGCTCAGGAATAATCACAGCAACAAACCCATTTATCTGGTACCAGTTTCATATTAGTCACTTTCCTGTTGCTGAGACAAAATACTTGACACCATCTAAAAGAGAGGTTCATTTTAGCTTACAGTTTCAAGTCCACGGTCAGTGGCTTCAAGACAAAAAAGGAATGATGGAAGGGCATGGCAGAAGAAAGCTATCCCTCATCCCATCCAGAAAGCAGAAAGAAGGGAGGGGCTGAGGCCAAGAAGGTCCTTAGGCCCCGCCCCCCCGACCAACCTCCAGCTGGTCCTGCCTCTTAACAGTGCGTCCAGCTGCTGAATGCATCAATGGATGAACCTACTGACGAGCACATCACCCCTGACCCTGTCACTGTACACACACCTGAGACTGCGTGGGACATTTTAGATCTGAATAACAACCCTTCACAGGCAATACTGTTAAAAAACTATTTTACAGTGGCAATAGTTTTCGCTAGCACTTTAACTATTACCTGACATGTGGACAAATACCCTCCCTTCAGCCATGATGTCCACTAAACTCTGTGATAACTACTACTAAACTCATTTCAGGGGAGAGGGCAGAATGGGAGAAAACTCACATTTCTGCTCTGTTCTAGCTGTGAGCACAGGCCCATTCCTTAATTTCCCTCAGCATGAGTAACACTGAACTATTGCACTTAACAGCTTGAAAATACTACAGGAAATAGAACACACAAAAAATAAACTATAAAGTGGAAATATAGAGATTTGTCCTAGAATCAGTGGATAATTGGTTTGCACTCAGGACCTGTAACTACAACTTAGGCCCAAGGCTCAACTCTGATCATTTGTCTCAAGACGTCAATTGAAGAGACTAATGGTAGTGAAGACAGGGAAGAAATATATTCCCAGTGGGGCCACATGAGGAGGAAAAACAGCAGTCTACTGACTGAAAGTCTATTCTGCAGGGGGCTGACAACAGTCTCAAGGTTCTACAGAAAGAGTAAGGTTTGCACTGCCAGCCATCTTGTTTAAGCCATGGTCTGGTAGATCATTATCTGAGGATTGTTGGGCAGGTGCAGCCTTGTTGGTGAGGCAATGTTGACCCTTGTCACAGAATGTTTACTCATCAGACATATTTTTCCTGGAATGCAAGGTAAGAGCAGGAGAGAATGACTCAGAAAGACAGAAAATCAAAATGCTTTTACCCTGCTTTTAGTTACCTTTTGGCCGTCTGTAGGCCCAAGTGAAGAGTCAGTGTTTTCTTAGCAAAATACACTCTGAATACTTGTCATAGATCCCTGTAAACATTTCCCACTTTGGCCCTCAGTATGTCACAGATTATCAATGCCCTCTTATCTTTCACAGTCATGTACTTTTTATCATTTCCTCCTTCCCCAAGCAGGTTCCATCAACGACAACCAGAAGAAAATATGAAGTGCTTCCCTTCCCTAGTTCGAGGTTTATTTCTTCCTCCAGGAAACTGACCGTGGGAGTGTGACTTTGTTCAGAAGATATTTCTCCACCCTCACTTCCAAGAATTTCTTGGTCCCCATAACTTATGCAAAGTAGGCCTCATAGTGGACAATACATTTCCTAAACTCATAATCATTTAGATATAAATGGTATCACATGTGGCATTATTATACAGCCCATGGCAGGCTGTAGCTGTCCAGTACAATGTTCATTTCAATTTTTCTTTCAGTCTAAAGTGAGAGAAAAGTTAGACCTACATATCCCTTTGGCATGGTCCTTGTGTTGTAGTTTCACATGAGGAAATAACAGAATAAAAAGACACTCATCTCTCCAAAGGAATTCTTTATAAATTAGTAAAAAGGTACCTTTCCTACAGCTCTATAGAGGCTGCATTCTAGAAAGAGTGAATAGAATCAACTGGAATGGGGGAAAAGAGAAAAGAAGGAAAAGAAAAGAAAAAATATATATACAGATATATATACACAAGATAGCTAAGATAATTATACTACTAATTTCTGTTAGCTCATTAAAAAGAACAGTTTGTGCTTATATTGTTTGATTGATTTTTCATGCCTATATCTTGTAATTTGACTATTTTTTTTGGTACCAGGAATCAAACTCAGGACCTTGTGCTTGCCAGGCAGGCACTTATGCCACTGAGCTGTATCCCTGGCCCTTATATCTTGTAATTTGAGTAACTACATTGATGATGACAATATGTAATGTATTAACCATTGTTAATCTCCTATTATTTTGTTTTAAAATTCTGTATCTTTTTTTATTATTCTTTTCTCTTTAAGATAAAATTTTTAAAAATAGATTGCTAAACAAAACTTGATAACACAATCAGCAATAGCCTCACTCAGGCCAGGGTATCCATACAATGACCAGGTACTTGTTTACTACATGGCTTTCTTTCTTTCTCTTTCTCTCTTTCTCTTTCTCTCTTTCTCTCTTTCTCTCTTTCTCTCTTTCTCTCTTTCTCTCTTTCTTTCTTTCTTTCTTTCTTTCTTTCTTTCTTTCTTTTTCTCTTTCTCTCTTTCAGTACAGGTGATTAAACCTAAGAACTTGCTTATGCTAATAAAGTGCTATACATCTAAGCTATGTCCACCGCCCCACAACATGGTTTTAAAGTTTCTCAAAGGAGGCATGCCCAGATAAAAAAAGATGGTGACTCTAGGTACAGGACAAATGCCAGTTTCAATGAGTGCAAAAATTCTCACCACTTTCCCAAATGCTTTTCAAGTTTCAGCAGTTTCTATGAGGTAGCAATTACACTCAGGTGTGATCAACACCCTGATGAATTTTGGCGGGTTCGCTTCTCTGTCACTTTAGTTGGCCAAAAGCTCAGTTAATGCACAGAGTCCAAAGTCCAGAAGCTATGGTTATAGTGAAAAATATGTTTTCTATTGCAAACAGTAATACTTCTTTCCTGACAATATTGTATTTAATTTATTCTGTAGCAGAAATATTCATAAATATACCTCCACCCTAAAAATGGCAGAAAATATGGGTAAAATGATGTGTTATGGATTACTATATATATAATATATAATACATATATTATGTATATATAATTATATAAGGACCTTAACTGAATGGAAACTATTGGCATCAGGCAATTCCTAGGAAAGCAGTTAGCATAGGATAAAATATGTAAGACCCTAGATCTGGCGTAGTTTTTCCATGAAAGTGTTACTTTAATCATAATATATCTATTTTATTCATCTTTATAAATAATCACTGCCAAGGCCACCAAAACTATAAAAAATAAAATTTAAAAAAGCACATTTGAGGTTTATAGATTATTTTTTCCTTTTGTACCATGTCTACAATTTTTCCTAGTTTTAATTTTAAAATTATCTTGCAATTATTTTCAGATAGCTGCTTAGTTTTTAAAGATTATTTTAATGATAAAAACATTTATTTCTAAGAATTGGCCTCTGAATAGAGGAATCACTCCAGAGTGTTTTGTCTCTTTATCATCATTATCCAAATGATCTGTAATTTTCATTTTAGTTTTCTTTTTTGACCTGACAGTTATTTACAAGAGCAGTTGTTTTTTTTCCCAAAATTTACAATGTTTTAAATTTAGTACATTGCATGATCACTTTGAAAACATTGTCAATACAAATTGTACCTTTTGCAATATTTTACTTTTGGCTTACAGTATAATTTATTGTGCATGTAGATATTTCACGTCAATATGAAAAAGGTAAAATTCAATGCCTACATTTTACAAAATAAAAGGCAGGTGCCAGAGTGCAGGCACATGGTGAAGGTAACTCAGGGGATGAGACCTTGGCAGGGGAACACACAGTGCCAGTTGTGCCTGCGGGGGCCCTCCAGGGACTAGAAACAGGGTCATTGGCACACATGTGAATTCTGAGATTTCACTCCCCTTGTCTTCCAGTCCCTCCTGCACCTGGACTGGAAGAGTTAACATGTGTAGCCAGTCAGAGTCTTTGGCAGGGCAGGCATCGAGGGAGAGCATGTTGGGCACGGCTGGCACCTCAGGCTCTGCTTTAGCACAGTCACTGCTGTCTCAGGTCCCCAGGCTTCCTCCTCACCCGGGAACCCACGTGGACTCAACTGCAAAAGAACCTGGGGCCTCACTCGCTCATTTGTTTCTTTCTTCTACTAACAATCACTACAGGCAAATCCCCGCCAAACACTTGACCCAAGTCTACTGAAGTATTTGAAAACTGTACCCATAGCTGTCCCTACCACTTTTCAAGCGTCCAGCGGTAGCTACTGTGCTCTTAGTCTGAGCAAAGCTTGTCATCCAATACATCTTAACAGTGTGTGTGCCTTCAGAGAAACAGGGTTAGAAAATACTGCAGTCTTCGACATGACATGACCAGGGCCTTTTCAGGCTGAGTCACACTGCCTGGCATTGTTCCCTTCAGTTCATTGGAAAAGTGCTTGTCTACCATTCTTATTGATCTCATTTTTTAATGTTATACCTTCTTTTCCCCAAACCTATTTATATAACACTAAATCAAACTGCTAAGATACCACGTTTTCACTGGATTCCAATCCTGCATAATAATTTCCCATTTGAAACAATAATTATTATATCAAGAAGAAACAGCTGCAAATAGTGATGCCAACGAACTACCATTAACTCAAAGCTCCCTGCTGTTGGCCAGATGTTTAGCTGTGAATACTGAGCTGTTTATAGGCACTGGGAGCAGGGAGAGGACCGGCGAGGCACTGCCCTGAGGTGGTGCCAGCCCCTCTGTCCATCGCACCAGCACTAGACAGATGCCTTCCTTGCTCCCTCCCTACAGCCCTCTTCTGCCCAGACCCACTTCCCCTACTGCCTCAGTAAATTCTCCAAAGCCAGTGCCATCAGTTGAGAGCTAATGTCCATATCTATTGTTTCGAAAAGTTCCAGTGTTTAAAAAGTCTCACAGGATTAAAATTATTAGTGCCTAAATGTTCACAGTCATATGAGCCCCCTTTCTGTCACCAGGATGATGTACCTGACACACAATTTAAAGGAGAACAGGTTGGTTTTGGCTCAAAGTTTCAGAGATTTCAGTCCATGGTAGCCTGGCTTTAAGGCAGAAACATGGCTGAGTAAAACTGCTCACCTCATGGTGGTCAGAAGCAGAGACAATGGGGGACCCTTCCAGATGACGGCCCCATGACACACTTCCTCCAGTGCCCCCTCAGCTCTGGGCTCTGCTGAGGATCATGACCCTGCCACCTTCTCAAAGCCCCAACTGCAGACACATGGGACTTTTAGGGGGGTGTTTTAGAGTTAAATTGTTATATGTCTTTTTTTAATCTTAAAGAGAGAAAAAAACAATAAAAAATGATACAGAATTTCAAAACAAGATGATAGAAAATTAACAATGGCTATTATATCGCATATAATCATCTTCAAAGTAGCTGCTCCAATTACCAGGTACAGGCACGTAAGACTGATCATACAATATAAGCACCAACTGTTCCTTTCAATGAAATAATAGAAATTAGTAGTATAATTATCTTAGCTATCTTATATATTTATATATATATTTTAAAATTTCCCTTTCCTTCTTTTCTCCATTTCTTCATCCCAGTTGTTCTTTCCTTTTGAGCAGTTCCTTTCCCTTTCACAATATCGATTGTATGTTTTGGATCTTATTTACTCTTTCAGTTTCTTACACTAGGGAGACAATGTGATGTTTACACATTCAAGTCTGATTTATTTCACTTCTGATTACAGTCTCTAGCGGCATCCATTTACCTATAAAAGCCACTAGTTTATCTTTCTTTGTAGCCCGGTAGTACTCCATGGTATAAAAAGGCCACCTCTTCTTATTCATTCCTCAGTTGATGGGCGTTTGGGCTGTTTCTAACACCTAGCTGTTACAAATTGCACTGCCATAAACATGGATGCACATATATCACAGTGGTATGATATTTTCAGTCCTTCTGGAGAAATACCCAGAAGGGGAATAGTTGGATCAAATGAAACCTTTAATCCTAGTTCTTTGAGGAATCTCCATACTGATTTTCACAGTGGTTTTACAAGTCTGCACTCCATCAACAGTGGAGAAGAGTTCTTGTTTCCCCACAGCACCTCTACAATTTGTTATCAGTTGATTTCTTTTTTTTTTTTTTTTTTCCGGGACCGGGGATTGAACTCAGGGCCCTAGTGCTCAGCGGCAAGCACTTAGCCCACTGAGCTGTACCTCCAGCCCATCAGTTGATTTCTTGATGACAGTCATTCTTTCTGGGGTGAGATGGACACTCAGTGTTGTTTTAATTTTCATCTCTTTCATCTCTTCAGTGATGTTGAACATTTTTTCATATATTTATTTGCTGTTTGTATGTCTTCATCTGAGAAGTGTGTATTCATCTCAGATGCCCATTTTTGGATTGGGTCTTTGAATTTTTGGGGTCTGATTTTTTAAAATTCTCTATATGTTCTAGATAGAAGTCCTTTGTTTGAGGGACAGTTAACTAAAATTTTTTCCTAATTTGTGGGTTTTCTTTTCTTTCTTTTGGTATGCAAAGACTTTTTTAATAAAATAATATCCAAGTTGTTGATTCTTTGTAGTATTTCTTGTGCAGTTTGGTTTTTGTTCATGAACTTTCTGCCTATCCTCATGTCTTCAAGATTTCTACCTACTTTCTCTTCCAGTAGATTTAGTGTTCCTGTTTTACTATTTAGATCTTTGCTCCAGTTTGACTTTAGCTTAGTGTATGGTGATAGATAGGTCTAGTTTTAGTCTTCACCATGTGGAAAGCCAGTTTTACCAGCACCATTTATTTATTAAAGAGGCTATCTTCCTTCTAGTGAACATGTTTGGCCCCTTTGTCAAAGATAAGGAGGCTGAGTGTGTTTGTAGCTGTGTCTGCATCTTCTAATCTGTTCCATTGATCCTCAGGTCTGTTTTTTCTCTTTTTTGCCAGTACCATGCTGATTTTGTCACAATAGCTTTGTAGTATAATTTCAAGTCAGGAATTATGATGCCTCCTGACTTGCATTTGTTGGCCAGGATTGCCTTCGCTATTCTAGGTTTCTTCTGGCTCCAGATAAATTTTCCTCTAGATTTGTGAGCTATGCTAATGGAATTTGGTTGGGATAGCATTGAATCTGTATAAGAGTTTTGGGAGTATGGCCATTTTCACAGTATTAGTTCTTCCTATCCATGAACAAGGAATATCTTTCCATTTTCTGAAATCCTCTTCCATCTCTTTTTTCAGAGTATGTTAATTTTCAGTGTTGTTATATGTCTTCTTTCCCTGCCCTCATGAATAATTCAGTAAAATTTGGGAACTGTCATACTCTAGGTATTTTTCCACCTGTCTTTTGAGAGAAAGACGGAGGATGGGGCAGGAAGTCTGGAACAGACACTACGAGGTGGTGGCAGTTTTTGTTTAGGAGTGGTCTTAGTCAACTTTTCTACTGCTAGTCCGAGGTGTCTGACACCCAAAACTCGAGGGGAGGTTGAAACTGGCTCCCAGTTTCAGATAATTCAGGGCGTGGTCAGCTGGCTCCAAGACAGAACCATCCTGGTAGAAGAATGTAGTGGAGCAAAGCCGCTCAGCTCGCAGTGGCCAGAGAGTAGATGGGGGAAGCACCAGATAAGAAGAAGGCAGGACCAGACACAGATTCCAAAGTCACACCTCCCCCACCCACCCCGACACCCCCAGAAGTGTGCTTTACTAGTCCTCTAGGCAGCTCCCAAAATGCCAAGAAATGGCCAAGAAATGCAAGCACACAGGCAAAGTGTGTGCAGATCAGCAAGGAAAGAGAAGAGGAAGGGACTTCAGCTTACAGAGAATAAGTGCTGAAGGGGGCTGAGTACTATCAGAGAGAATGAGTCTGGCTTGTCAACCAAAGAAAGAGGCCAGCTACGGCTGTTGGGGTGGGCTAAAGTCTGTTCAATCATTATCCTAGTTCTGGGTCCTGAAGTAGTCCTAAAGCTTGAGGTGGAATCTGGTTCTCATGAGATAGTTACTCCTACATAAGGGGGACAGCTTCACTTCCTACCATGGGTACTTGCACCCACTTAGGCATCAATGTCATCATGGGGTCATCTCTCTTTAGCTTTCCTGTTCTTGAAACTCGTGGTGGCTGCTGGTTTAAGGCAATGACTAGAGACTTCTAAGCATTGCCACGTGCCCCTACAAATCTTGGAAGTACCTTAGTTACTCTTATCTTGGTGCCCTCAATCCTCAAGGGGGATGAGGTAGGTTAGGAAAGTTTAGGTTTAATAAACCTTATTTTACTAGTTTTGAGGCAGATGCTCCTTGAGTGATTAACACACCTATGTGCAGAGCTGCTTGGGAATGTGACACAAGATCTATGAGGCAGATACAAAGTGGAGGGAGAGATACCAGGCTATACCTGCTATTAGGTACTCAGTGGGCACCTGCAAGCCCACATAAAGAGCAGTGCTTCTTTCTCAGCAAAAGTGGCTTTGCAGCCCCGCTCCATCTCATGGGTAGGGGGATTTTTGGGAAACAACTGCTTCGTGTAAAAAGTGTTGAGAGAGGCAGAGGCCTAAACAGAGGGTTATTCAATACATTAGTGGTACCTGGCAAAGAGAATAATAATTATAAAATAACAGGTAAATGTCTTGAATTGGGGGAAAGAGGAAGAAGAGGTGAATAGGAGGTGAAGAGTCTAATGTTCTCATCTTACAAAGCAGGCAGTCACTGAGGGAAAAAACCATACAATTAAAGCTTTTTTTTTAAAGCACAATAAATCCAGCCTTTTAATATTTAGCATATTTAGAGTTCTCTAGAAAATAATATGTTTTGTGGTAGAGGAATATTTATTTGAAGTTCCATAATTCCTTCAGTTCCTCTGCATTTCCCTTTCTTCGATTAAAGCAAGTTTAATTTTAATGTCTGTGTAAATACCATGACTGCACACTGGCAGAAATACCCACTATTGCTATCATGGCTTCCTTCTATGTTAGCATTTGTTTATTCCATGGCAGATTTATGAAGATAATAATAGTAAAGCCTGCCTTTCTTACAGAGAACCTGTCAGCCAAAGATGGATTTATAGAGATGCATTTAAAGAGTGCCATGATCTGTTACTAGGGACCAGGAAGAAGCTTGATCCTGGGCTCCCGGGAGAGTAGATTTGATCATCTGCAGCTCCTAAGTTTAATTAACAAGGAGAAAACTGATGGCAAAGCAAGGAAGGTTTTTATTCTTGGTTTGGCCAAGTCGAGAAGACAGCTGGACCAGATGATGTCTTCCCCATTTGGACAGCAGTAGCAGCCCCAGGAGCCCAAGGGAAAGGACAAATGTGTGGAGTTACAAGGTGTGTACCTCCTGAGCACCCTCGATCAGGTGAGGTTTGCAAGGCACACGTGCAGCTCTGACTCGTCTGGTCCCGGAGTTTGGATGACAGTTTCCTCACCCAGTGTGAGACTAAACTAGGAAGAAAAAAGCAATGTAAAAGATAAGAGATTAGGCCAGATGCGGTGGTTCATGCCTGTAATCCCAGCACTCAGGAGTCTGAGGCAGGAGGATCACCGAGAGTTCAAGGCTAGACCCTGTTTCAAAACAGGAAAAAAATAAGATAAGAGGTTAGAAGGACTGGGTGCTTTTAAAATTTTCTAATTTTAAAAGAGTCTCTGAGAAAATGAATAAAGAAAAGAGACTCTGTTTTGTGATGAAAATACTGTAGATCATTGCTTGTCTGGAGTCTAGGACGAGAGATGAAGAGAAATTGCAGCAACAATCACAACATCTAAGAAAAAGGTTTGGAGAGGGAGCGGACTTTGTCCTGTGGAAAGAAAACTAGAATGTTAAGGGATTTCAAAACTGCTGTGAAAATCAGCCCAGTAATCAAATATAGCAGTAATGAATGACTAGCAGAATTAAATATCTAACTGGAAACACGTACAAATAACCGTTGCTGGGCCCCAGGGCTTTATTCTAAAAATAGGAATAATTATTCTTTCTGGATTAAGAAACATCCGAAGGTTAGAGGGCGATATAGTAAAATTCAGGTTCTTAAGACAGGGGCGTTATTATTCAGGAACAAAGAGGCAACCGGTCACGGTCACACTGAAATCGTCACGCACATGTAGCTCAGATCTTGTCTTCCAGTAGTTAACATTTTACACTCAATATATTATTTTCAAAACACAATGTGAAAGTACCTGAAAGGAAATACGAAGAGAGACTTAAAAGCCCTCAGTCTTTCTCTTTGGGAGAAGCGGGGACCCCCGAGGCCTGGCACGTACCGGCCAAGCACTCTGGCTGAGGGGGGCTGGCGGGCCCAGCTCCTCTGCGCGTCGTCACCCGCTCCTCTTTTACTCTGAGAACGAAGCAGAAACCCTTTCTCTTACATTTCCTTGTAAATTCACTCATCAGTCCTTTCCAAGCATTATCTCTTCCTCCTGTAAGTAAACACGAATGTTTCCCTCCTGCTTTTCTTCTAAATATTCGTCTCTGCCGAAGCCTCACCGGAGTGACACTTCACTAGATTAAATGGAACCCCCCTATAACATCATCCGCTGAGACAGAAGCTCCCTGGAAACCACTGACCCCACATGCCCGCCCGAGAGAAAACCGCCTCTCACCCAGCTCCGCCTCCTGTGATCCCAGGCAAACCACGGGCCGCTGCGCTACCTCCTCCTCTCCCTCCTTCCGCTCCAAACCTGCGAGCACTGCTCTCCTTCAGCGAACCTCTGTGTTTCTCACAGTTGACACCCCTTCTCCAGCTTCTGTGCTGTCTTTCCATAGTTAGAAAATTAACTTTTTTCCAAAAGCTGATCTGGGCTTTTTGCCGCCCTGTTGCAAAACCTTTGACTATCTCCTTGTTGTCTACAGAGTCAAGTCTAGACAACGGGCACAGGAGCTGCTTTGTCATCTGACACCTGTCTATTCCTTCAAACCTCAGTTTTCTTGAAAACATTCTCTCATCCCTTGAATTAAGCAATCCCAGCCCTCCCAAAATAATAGATCCATGTCTTTGTTCACATTCCCCCTCTGCCAACCACCAATTCATCTCTTTAAGATTAGTTTCAAAAGAATAAGCAAAAGATGCTTATTCTCAGCAAAAGTTGGAAGAATAGAAATTAATAAAATAAGTTTTCTACCAACTTATGATCAAAATGTTAATCTAGTTCCAATGTTTCTCACTTGGTAGTGGCAAGGGGAAATAAGAACTCCTGTACCAAATTGTTGAGAGTACATATTGCTGCATGGGTGTTGGGAGCCATGTGACTGTATTTGTCATGATTTGTACTAAGTGATCTACTCCTGGGTATACAGTCTGAAGAAACACATGTGCATAAAGACGTTCAGAAGTATTCATTTCAGTTTTTATATTTATGAAAAATTTAAAAACTTAGAATTTAGAATTCTGGAAATTCTAGAAAGCTAGAAATTCTAAATTTCTATCCATAGGGGATTGGTTAAATATAATAATCCCAAATTTTGCATTTTGATATAGAAATACTACACTGAAACAATATCCACAATGAACTGTTAAATAAAAAACCAAACTGAGAACATTTATTTGTGCCAGGCATCATGGAACACATCTGTAATCCCAGCACTCAGGAAGCTGAAGCAGGAGGATTGCCACAAGTTCAAGACCAACTTAGGCCACACAGTGAAGTCAAAGCCAGCCCTTGATGAACTACATAGTGAGACTATGTCTCAAAACGAATCAAAGCAACCCCCCAAACATTTATTTGTATGTAATTATGTATACATATGTATATATGCATATATAACTGCAAAAATGTCTATTTATAGGTAGCTATACAGAAAGAGTTCTGTTAAATACACATACAAAATGTTCAAAACACTGCAACTAATAGAAGAATAGTGCAAGCAGGGTAAAGAGAAACTTCCACTGCTGACGTATTTTGTATTTTAGTATTTTTAAAACATGAGATGCATTCATGTATAACTGATTAAGAAAATATATATATACCGTTTCTTGGAAGTTTTGAGTGAAGTTTAGCCCTACAAAGAAGGAGAAGGCTATGACAGACAGAGGAAGCAGAAGAAGAGTGGGCAGCACAGGGTCACCAGCCAGCGTTTCCTGCTCTCTGTGCTTCCCATGCTCACCCACTGTCTTTCACCATCCTCCTTCATGCTCCCGAAAACTTATTGTATTTCAAACTCAAAAGCTGTAACAACTAATGACACTTGTTTTCAAATATGTCTCCTCTAGCCAGACTGTAAGCTACTAAAGGCAGAGATCTTACGGGATTTGCTTTTGTAACACTAGCTCCTAGGTGGGCATCATGGTTTAGATTTAAAATGTCTCATGTATGTGAAGGGAGATTGGTTCATGGGGAGCCATAGCTGACTGGTGTGAGAAGGGAGGGCCTACTTAGCGGCACCTGTGGCGTGACCTGAAAAGGTGTATTCTTATGACTCCCTGGTATACTCTGATGAACTGCAAGTGTATTCTTTGCTTCCTGATTGCCATAGAATGAGCAACTTTCCCTCCGCCAGCCTCTCTGCTGTTCTATTTCTGCCTTGGAGCCAACCATGGACTTTCAAAATAAACCTCTTCTCCTTTAAGTTGTGGATGTGGGGTGTTTGGTCTCAACAACAGGAAAATGGCTAAGACAGAGGACATCCAGGTGATGACAGATGAATTAATAAGTAGATGAAAGCAGTCTTTTGGCAGGAAATTGCAAATTTTTTTTGGTACTGGGAATTGAACTCAGGACCTAGTGCTTTCCAGGCAGGCACTTGTGCCATGGAACTATATCCCTGGCCCCTAGGAAATTGCCAGGAAATTGTGAAAGAAGAAAATAATTTCAATATAAAACACTTTCCTTCTTGAGTTAGAGTAATGATAAATAGCAATTTTCAAGAATATAGGAAGCAAAAATGATTCTGTGTGGCCTCCAGCCTAAAACTCTAGAGCAGCTAACCACACAAGCTCAACAGAAGCAACTTGCCAATGAAGATGCAAATATATGATATTAAACATAGTGTTATACCTCTGGCATACTTACCAGAAAGTATACATTTGTGAATTATACAGTTTTTAATGCACTTTTTACATCACTTATTGCTGCTTTCACCATTGCATTATATAGAGAACTATCGTCTAAACTGTGCTTTCATGTTCTCAAAGTTATTCTGAAATTGCAGTAAAAATGCTTTCATATTAAATATCTGAAATTTTATTTTCTGGAAGCATTTTTGGCTCACTTAATTATTAAACCAATGGAGGTAATTACCATTCTTGTTGCTTTTGTTGTCATCTTGGTAATTATTGCTCTGGAGTTTTCCTCCCAGGCACATGGTTTGCACTGTTTTTATTATTCCATTTTCCAATAATCCTTGAGATACATTCAGAAGTGATTTGCATCTAGAAATTTTTCAGGTGCTCTTTGACCAGTGTTAGTTACCTAACCTGCAAACCTTAAAGAAACCAGCTCAAAAAGACATTAACTGGCCAAAATGTTCTCTGCTCTTCCAGGCGTCTTTAAAAGCAGTGTCACGATAGTGGGGTAAGCACATTTCATGTCATGTTAAGTGAGGACATAGACCCAGGACTTACATGGTAAGAAAGGAGAAAATAATCCAGATATGAGGATGTTTACCTGTAATCTGAGAACTCAGGAGATATAGGCAGGAGGATTACAAATTTGACCCAAGCTTGGGCAGCTTAGTGAGATATTGTTTTAAAATAAAAATAAAAAGGGCTGGGTATGTAGCTAAATGTAAAAGCCTTGAGCTCAATCCCCAGTATTGCCCAAAAAAAGGAGAAAATATAGAATATAGAACATGTCTGCCTCTCTTCTAGTTGTGAGACCTGCATGGTATAAGATGAAATTCTAAGAAACAATGCAGCTGAGATGACTCACTGGTTTTGGTTGTTGCTGCTCCGGGGGTAAATGTGAATCTAGGGAGGTGGTGGCAGCTTCTCAGCCTGGCGTCTGTCTGGGTGTGTGCAGGCGGCAGGAGGCTAGACTCAGGCCATTTATGTTTACATGATAATTCCTTTGATTTTTTTTCCTTTGTAAAGTAATGTTTGAAATATATCCCTCTCTGGTCAGTTCCAGGACAGGTAGCAGTGTGGACTGGGGTAACTGCCATTGGTCATCCAGGGACAGACCTCAGAAAGCTTAGAACCCAATTATATAAATCCTGTGTAAAATGTTTGATTTTGTAGGCCCTTTGAGGGAAGGGAGGCTGGAAAAGTCTTCACTCCAGGTTGGAGGAGTAAGCTCTTGGCAACACCGCACTGTTCGAATCTTCCTCCCAGGAAGGTCTAGTCCAATTATGACTTTTCTTTATTTCATTGATACTCAACAGTGCTGTCCTGAAACTCATCTGTCATCAGGACCGCTGCATAACCTGCCAGACTCAGGGCAAAATCAAACACACACCCATTTCAAAAAGTTAACACTTTCAAGACAGCAGTAGCGTTTAGATCAAGCACGGACTGTTCTAAGTTTGGGGCCCTGTACAACTGTACAAGTCACTCCCCAGAAGCTGGTCCTGTCAGCAAGGATGGGGCTGTTTTATATGCAATATCTAATATAGGAGGAACTTACAACACATGACTACTGAGCACTCAAAATATGGCTTGTAAGTGAGGAACTGAACTTTATCTTATTTTAAGTAAAACACCTACATTTGGTTGGTGACTAAATATTCAACAGTACGCCTCCATATGGATTTTTTTGGCATGATTAACTTTGGGGAGGTTCCTCAATCTTGCTATTACCAGGTTTTGCCATCTGCAGAATGGGTGTAATGACCAGTGTTATTTTGAGAATTAGCCTATCTGGATTCCTACCATGGGGCCTGGTTGTTACGGTTTAGGTCTAGAATGCCCCCAAAGGCTCCTGTGCTCCGAGGTGGGACTTTCGGAAGGAGACTGGATCATGGGGTGTAGTATTCATCCGCAGATTCACCCACTGAGAACACGTAACTAAATGTGCTGTGGGGGAGGGACGGGACAGAAGAGGGGTCACTGGGGGTGACCTGGAAGGGTGCATCTCCTGCCCTGGTGCCCCCTTTCTTTCTCTGCTTCTTGGTCTTCTCTACCAGGCCCATCCGCCATGCCCTTTTCCTTGCCATGGAGCCTACCAACTATGGGCTGAATTCTCTAAAAACCATAAACCAAAATAAACTTCTAGTCCTTTAATTTGTGGGTTCCAGGCATTGTCTCTCAGGGAGGAGAAAGTGAAATGGCACTAGCCTGTAATAGTTGTCAGTTTTTATTATTTTAAATATAATCCATTTTTTTTACATATCCATTACCCTGGGATAAACCCAGCCAATTATGGCAACTTCATCCTTGTGAAAAACTGGTTCAGCTATGGGCATAAGCGGAACTCTATTGGAGGTTTTGAGGAAGGTTTTGGGAATCCTGGTAACCATAAATAATTTTACTGGTACAAAATTGGATAAAGTAAAATATAAAAATGCCTGCAAGACATGCAATTAACATTTTTCCTTTGTATGAATGTAGGGTTTGCCAGACAAAATACAAGATACTCCGTCAAATTTGAATTTCAGATAAACAATGAATGATTTCTTAGTATAATTATGCCCCAAATACTGAGTGGAATATACTTATACTGGAAAATTATTCGTTAATGAAATAAGTACATTGTCATTTCTCTGAACTCACCCAGGCTGGCCTGACTGAGGATCCATGGAAGATTTGATATAGAGATTATTGTTCCATTTTCCCTTCAGTAATATTGTCCCAAGAACAGGCAGTATTTCATGTGTCTAAGCCTCACATAGTGTTCTTCTCAGATTGATGTTGGAGAACTTCAGAAGTAGCCCAGTGGCAGCGTGCCTGCCTAGCATGTGCACCCTAGCACCAGGATAAACAGAGCTGGACGAGATGTCCTAGAGATCTGATACAGAGTAGTGGTTAGAATAGTCACCAGAATCAGACATTCTAGACTGGAGTCCTAACTCTGTTACCAGACTAACAGAGTAACAGGTAACAGAGTTACCTGTGTGACCTTAGCCGAGGTGTTTAACCTCCAATGCTTTGTTTCTTCATCTGCCTAAATGAGTTATATTTGTATCTCTATAAATGAGTTAATATTCTTAAAGTTTTTAGAACAGAGTCTGGCACATAATAAGTATTCCATAAAGTAAATGCCTTCCCTACTATCTTGGCTCTGGCTGTCATTATTTCTATGATCTTGAACAACCTCCCTAAGACTCAGAGATTTAAGACATCAGGTATGAGTAGGGAAAATGTCACTAGGAGGAATACTGGGTGTGAGACATAACTAAACTGTTACTTTATGTATCTGTTTAGAGATGCGGCTGGTTGGAGGTACCCGAGAGATCAGCTTTAAAGTGTTTTGAAACTATGGAACCTAAAGGACTGCTGCTGAAAACTGGACTGCCTTATGTTATTGGCAGGCAGCCTCGCCATTGATCTCATCTTGGGAGCTCTCATCAGAATCTGCTTTTCCACCCAGAAAATGGGCATGTTTGTGATCCAAGTTATTACACAAATGGAAGATTAACCTTCTGTGATTGAAGGAGTTATGCAAATTAATATATTTAAAGAATGGTGTTTGTATGGTTTATTTTTATTGCTAGAAGAAAAGAGCTACAAGTCATTAACTTAACCTTGGGAAAAAATCATATGTCAGGATTCAGAGATGATCGTGTAAGCAGTAGTTTGGAGTGGCTGCGAGCTTTTTGATTTTCAAAGCTCGGATTCAAAGGCTAGAAATTCTGCTTCTGTTTGTTTTTTATGGCACTTGGTTCATTTTCTGCAGAGGTTCAATTTGTTGCTAAAGAGAGTCATCGCTAATTTGAATAATTACACACTGAACTGTAGGGCAGGACTGAAATTGGAGTTGATTGAGAGGGCTGGAAACAGAGCAAACTCCTTCCTGCCATAAGAATTACGGATCCCTGTGCAACATGCACGGCAGTAAAAAATAGCACTTCCAATGGATTAATTTGTTTTGAAGGAAATAGGTGAAAAGCAAAACAAAAAAAACCCTCACTTTCACTCCCGAAGGAGCAGCAAACTAAAACCACACCCCAAGACACTTGTTTTTTTATCAGCTTAAAAAAATTCTGAAAGTTCAAAAAGACACTATAATAGGAAAGACTGTGGGAAACAAGCCTTCTTGTATTTATCAGTGGGAATACAATTTGGGACAAAATCTGGAGAAAAATTCAGCAAAATCTATCAAAATTACATTAAAAGTACACATGACCTTTGACCCAGTACTCTTACTTATCAGGATGTTATGCTACAAAAATGCTTGTACTCACATGAAATGATATATACAAAGATTTTTCTAAAAATTGAAATATGCTTCTTAGACCATAATCATTTTAAAGTGTACAATTCAGTGATTTCCAACATATTCATGGGACTATGTGATCATTACCACTAATTCCAAAACATTTTCATCATGCGTTCCTTTCCCTGTACCTTGCAACCACTAATCAACTTTATATTTTTATGGATTTGCCTGCTCTGGACATTTCATACAAATGAAATCATGTAATATGTGGGCTCTATGGCTGACATTTCACTCACTACACTGATCTCAAGGCTCACCCATGTTAGAGACTGTGTCAATGCTCTCGTCTTTAGGGTTGAATTAGATCCCATCATATGGATAGATCACATTTTGTTTATCTGTTCACCAGCTGATGGATAATTGGGTTGTTTCCAGTTTGGGATTACTGTGAGCTTTTGTGTACACGTTTTTGTACAAACATGTTTTCAATATTCGAGTACGTGCCTAGTAGAATTATTGGATAGTATGATAACTAACTCTGTGTTTAACTAAAAGGTTATCTTTTGCAGCATTGTTTGTAAGAGCAAAAATGTACTAGAACAGATGTGTCCATCAGTTGAGGACTCGTTAAATAAACCAGGTTACATCCAGACCACAGAATACTGTGTACTCTTAAAAACAAGCAAACAAACTCCACTGCATTAAGCAAAGATTTTCAAAATGTGTATTAAAGAAAACAAAGCACAGACGAGTTTATATCCTGTCTTAGCTTTTGTATAAGATCAGCATAAAGGAATATTAAAAGGGTGCCTAAAAATCTAAGAAATGTTGGGGTCAAAAGGCAAGGAGTTGGTGTATTATCTTTAGATCAGTGTATTAATATTTAAAATAAAATGTGAAAATCTTTGTAGAATATGTAGTGATTGGTTACCACTTGTTTGGGGTAGCTCCAAACTATGGCCAATCTGGAAAGAACACCCTACCATATTTTGTGTTAGGAATACACAATATTAAGGGCACAATTAAATGATAGTTTGTAGTTATACATTATGTATAATAAAACTCAAAGTTATTTAGTAAAAAACTAAGTCCACATATGAAAAATATGTGACACAAAAGTGTGAGTAATGGTCTCTCATAAAGTTTTGCAATACATAGTACCAATGCTAGAATGCTGAGGAATACTTTCAGCAGACTGAGTCAGACTATAGATCTTGGGTCCAGAATTCTACAAATTAAAAAAGTCCCTAGGATACCTCACAGATCTAGAGAAAACATTCCTTAAATTAATCTGGAACCAGAAGAGACCCAGAATAGCAAAAGCAATCCTGGGTAACAAGGACAAGTCACGTGGAATTACAATCCCTGACCTGAAATTATACTACAAAGCTACTGTAATAAAATCAACCTGGTACTGGCTAAAAAACAGACCTGAGGAACAATGGAACAGACTGGAAGACACAGACACAACCACAAACACACTCAGCCACCTAATCTTTGAAAAGGGGCCAAACAAACTCAACTGGAAGAAAGATAACCTCTTTAATAAATGGTGCTGGAAAAATTGGTTTGCTACCTGCCAAAGACTGGTAATAGACCCAAGTCTATCAGCATGCATCAAACTCAAGTCAAAATTGATCAAAGATCTCAATATTAAAACGGAAACACTGAATCTATTGGAAGAGAAAGTAGGTAAAAACCTTGAAGACATAGAGGTAGGCAGAGAATTCATGAACAAAAACTAAACCACATGAGAAATACTTCAAAGAATCAACAACTGGGATCTCATTCTGCTGAAAAGTTTCTGCACATCTAAGGAAATTGCCAATAGTGTAAAAAGAAAACCCACAAACTGGGAAAAAATTTTAGCTGACTGTCCCTTGGACAAAGGTCTTCTATCTAGAACATATGCAGATTTAAAAAACATCAGCCCCTCCAAATTTAAAGACCCAATCCAAAAATGGGCATCTGAGATGAACACACACTTCTCAGATAAAGAAATACAAATGGCAAATAAATACATGAGAAAATGTTCAACATCATTAGTCATTAGAGAAATGCAAATTAAAACAACATTGAGATTTCACTTCACCCCAGTAAGAATGGCTAGCTTTAAGAAATCAACCAACAACAAATGCTGGTGAGGCTGTGGAGAAATAGGAACTCTCCTCCACTGCTGGTGGGAACGTAGGCTGGTGAAACCACTGTGGAAATCAGTTTGGAGATTCCTCAGCAAACTAGGTCTAGAGGTCCCATGCAACCCAGCCATTTCCCTTCTGGATATTTGGCCAGAAGATCTGAAAACATCATATCACAACAATATATATGCACACATGTTCATAATAGCACAATTTGTAATAGCTAAATTGTGGAAGCAACCCAAATGTCCATACACTGAGGATCAGATAAAAGAATTGTGGTATTTTTATACAGTGGAATACTACTGAGCTATAAAGAAAGATAAACTCAAGGCCTTTTAAAGTAAATGGTCACAATTAGAGATCATACTCGGGGATCCGGGGAAGATGGCGACCAGGTGAGCAGCAAGGGAGCGAACCTCCTTAATAAACACCACCAGCTCGAGACAGACTTGGCGAGCGTGAATGCTGGGACCTCGGATGGGAAGTTTAAACTGGGCGTATTTCTGTGAGATGCCGGGGGAGATGTGGTAGGGCGGACCAGCCTGCCGGGGCGAGACGTGGGAAAGCCCCAGACGCGGGGAGCCAGGGACGATCCCCGCGGGGAAGAAGCTTGGCTCGGTCCAAGCGCAGTGGGAGCGCGGCCGCCTCGGTCCCTCCTGCCTCCCGAGCCGGTGCAGCCCCCCGGCGACTCCCGACAGAGATCGGCTTGCTAGCGGCGGAGACACCCGGCAATCCCACGTTTCGCGCGTGTCGGGCGAGCCGCGCGGAGGGCCCCAAATGCCGCCGGGAGCGGAGAGAAAGATTTGCTGGGTCCTAGCGCCCTGAGAGCACGGACGGCTCGATCCCTCCTGCCTCCCGAGCCGGCGCAGCCCCCCGGCGACTCCCGACAGAGATCGGCTTGTTAGCGGCGGAGACGCCCGGCAATCCCATGTTTCGCGCGTGTCGGGCGAGCCGCGCGGAGGGCCCCAAACGCCGCCGGGAGCGGAGAGAAAGATTTGCTGGGTCCTAGCGCCCCGAGAATACAGACAGCTCGATCCCTCCCGCCCCCGACCCGGCGCAGCTCTCCGGCGACTCCCGACAGAGATCGGCTCTCTGGCGGCGGCAACGCCCAGCGGTCTCACATTTCGTGCGCATCGGGCGGGCCGCGCAGAAAGCCCCAAAGGATAGACTGGCACCTTGGAACCTTCATGCCTGCAGGGACTCCAATAACTGGTGAGATATCGGTGCTCGCGACCAGATCACCGAGTGGGGGAGGAGATCCATCCCTATACCTGCAGGGAACCCTGGGAGGGTGGGGGAGCAGTCTTACACACCTCACCCA